>JAGDQP010033918.1:0-20413 GCA_022664845.1 Lepisma saccharinum | reverse complement strand
TAGCTGAATCGTCAATATTTATAATCAAAGTCGTATTTATAAACATAACATATTACACCAATATGCTTATAAGTTAGTGCATATATATTTCAAATGCATACAGGATTTAGCAACTTTCGTGGATTTTAATGACAAATAACAAGTTGCGATATCTTATCTTTGACGGTTAATTCCGCTCAAATTCCGTATGTGCTTATTATCATTAATTTATTCGTAACTTATGAAATTGATAACATTTCATCTTATTTTAATAATATCAATTTGAAACATCATCTTGAAACATGGATCTTATGAATAAAACGGAGCCTTGATTCTATTTAGCTTGCTCATGAGTGAGCTGAGCATGTTCTGTTTCGTGACCAAACTCTCAAATATCGTATAAATAAAACTATCATAGTTATGAGAACATATTCCTACTCTGGGCATGCTTACAAAGTTAGATCCACTCCTTGCGAGACGGCTAGTCTGTCAGATATTTGTGCTTTTTAAACAAGTGTGGGAAAATGAGATATGGAAGATGATCGTGGGGAAAAGGATGATTCTTTACCCTCACTTGTGAACGTATAAAAGTATTATCCAATCATATTTAGTAAATCTATGTTGCCTGAAACAAGGCAAGAGAGTGTATATGCATTTTAGATTATTAGGAATAATATGCCTTTCAGAAATTTAGCCACATTATGCAGAACAAAACAGGCTCGAACCGCCAAAGGGACTTTCCATCGCGATAATTCTATTTTAGTTTCCAATATAAGTAATCGTTGCTGGACTTTGCCGAAGCATATTTTTATTATAACGCGTTCCTTGGTGAAGCATTTCTTGTATTATGTTTCGGCTGCCATAGGTGGATTGCGGAAAGCAGTTTTAAGCCGTGGAGCAATGGCGTATCCAGAATCGACCAGAAGCAAGGCTTCTGTTTTTTCTTTCTTTTGCCATTATCATGTATACACCCGAATTTAACCATATTCGCGGGAAGTTTCCCAAATCTTGCCAAGAATCATTAACACTCGTGAATTCCTCGTCACAATTACAAGTGACTTGAACATTCAGTGTGTGACGTCCTTTACGATGTATGTACTCATCCCCGTTTTCATGAGGCCGTTTAATTTCCACATGTGTGCAATTGATGACTCCTATAGCGAACGTTAAATTGTATTGGCTGTGTCACGTATTTATTGCTGCGTGCTATTCTGTAATCCTCAACGGGAATTTTCTTCACAGGGGGGCTTTCGCTACTATTTCTTCTAGAACTCTTGAAAATGTGGCAGACACAGTACTCTGGTGCACGCCTATGTCCTTGTTTATTCCGTTTTGAAAAAGTGTATCACTCAACTAGTTGAAATAATGAATTATCTTTTCCTTAATAAGGGCCCCCAGCTCTTATTTTGTTTATTTCTAATAAGAAACAATCACTTAACCACTTCACGTTTTCTTTATCAAAGCGATACCGAGTTTTAAAGTCCACTTTGCAAGTGTTTCTACGGTTCTCGTAGAATTTTCGTTCTCCTAAATGCATGAATGCAGCCATATCTACACGGCTTAAGTCAGCAAACAAGGCGACTCAACAAGTTTTTGAGAGTACACCGAAGTGTGAAAAAGTACTCGTATAGTGCAGAGCCCTCGCTCCTGGTCTGAATGACTTCTCAAAAACTGTTTCATCTTTATTCATACCAAAAGGAGTAAAAACTCCAGAATTGGGGTAAATTATTCTTGCTCATAATCTTGCATTAGATTTTACAAAAAAAATTATAACCTAGATTAAAGAGAAATTAGAATACATTTACAATTAGTTATTCTTAAGGCAGTAGTCTAGCTGTTAAAAATTTGACCTCGCATTCGGATGCTCGTCGGTTGGTGTACATATAACGAATATTTTTCCATGATTTCCTTTTGTCATTACTTATTAATGCTTGAACATTTTTAAAACTTCTGGTGATGATTCCGTAAATCCACTGTCTTCACACTGCACTCCTGCTCGAACAAAGCTGCCTAAATTATTAATTAATTGTTACCAAGTTGTAGTGCCAAAAAGTTCAGTACCAAAATACTTCAGTATAAAACTATTGTGTATAAATGGTATTATATACAAAAATACAATCGAAATCAGTTCAACATATTAGCAAGATATATCGAATATACATACATTATAACATGTCATTTATTTATACAAAGATTAAGCGATTTGTTTATCATTCAACAAATAATCTTTATGATTGCTTTATTGATATAATATTTTTTTCCACACATGGATGTGGAAAGCGAAATCTTGTCTTTAAACAAAACGGAACTCACTGAAGCTTTGTTTTAATATTCTGATTTTCCAGTACAGGAACATTCGCTGGAATTTATTTCAGGAAGAGCCCAAGGCTTTTTTTTTTATCAAATGTTAATATGAGGGTAGAATGTTAAAATTTGCCTCCAAAATTAGAATAAAATTTGCAATAATGTTCACATTTCGGGGGATTGTCCGGACTCGCAGAACTTTCCCTTTCGTATGCCCCTCTTTTCGTAAGAAAAGACACTAAAATACTTATATAATTTGCAAATATAGTTCTGAACTTCTCTGAATATTATTACCTTTGAAGACCTAAATAGCATTCTGCAGGCTACCCAACAAAAGGAGAACAGATTGCTTTTATATTTTTCCCTAGAACGCTAAGCACATTTTCTGTTATTTTGTGCTGCTGTGAAATAAGGAGGCAATTTCAGTAACAAATTCCTTAACTGTATTCAATAAACAATACTGATTTACTGTGCCAACCAAATCATAACCTTAGATACCATGTTGCAAGTTTCATCTCATATGTTACGCGTTACACATTCATATTAGTGTATTATTTATGCCGTGTTGCAAATAACGAATTTATTTCCAATTAGAAGCATCGCAAGCAACAAACCCCATCCTTCCAATACATTTTAGAGTAAGTTATGAGTAGAAAGACATTGTAACTTGATTTGCCCTACCTAATCTAGTCATAGATAAACATCATGAACTCATCATGATGAAACATATAGTGTGTCAAACTGTAGGAGTTGGAATTACTGCCCACTGTTATTTACATCACAGGCTGGCGGTTACATTATAAAGACTCGCTTTCTCATTTCTGTATACAAAGCTCAAACTCGAAAGCGCTTCTTCCGGCAAGTAACAGTTGACGTACTGTGAAAACAAGTGACATACGGTTAATTTGTTAATTCACAGCCCCGTAACCACACATTGTATTTATGTCTAATAAGGCTTATTCTATGTTAAAAATATTGCTTTGGGGGATAAAATAGAAGTAAACATTTATATATCCTTCGTTAATATTATTTACCTTTGCTAGCAAATGTTTCTCTTTCTCATTACTTCAAAACGTTTATGTGCCAAACATTGCATCCCTCTACATGAGCCAAATTTCAACTTTGCACAATCTATAAAGTTTTCTCCCCAGTCATGCGCAAGCGCAGGAACCATTTTTAGACATTTCAGAGAGCCAAATTTAAGCTAATCATAATGTGATTATTAGAGTAACGAATCGTCGCGTGGAACGTAACAGGTTTCATTTCTACAGGTAACAAATATAGCGAAAAACTGTGCTTATATAAGATATGAGTTAATGAAATATAGTAACTTCTATCCTTTATTCATTGGTAGTGCCATGGCACACTGACTCCTCCTCAGTTGCCGTGGCTGATTTCTACTACCTGTTGTGTGTATCTTATAATTCGAAATTCCCAAATTTAGGAGTATGCATATAAATGGTGCAAATTCAATGTGTGTGCGTATGTACTAATTTGTAATGCGAACAGAAAAAAACATGCGCTTCAAAGCGTGGGTAGAAACACGCTTCCTTTTTAGCCAACAATATACAACGACGTACAATCTTACCTGTCTCGTTATCTTCTGAAGAAGTGATGGTAAACAGAAAGACGGTAATAATAAGGAACAAATACATTGTTAGTAGTTTTTAGTCCCTTTTCATCTACAAGGAAATAAATGTTTTATGCAATCATTTCTGCAATAATTACAATGTGCATTAAATAGAGTGTATATAGCTGTACCTCCGAAAGTATACTGCGCTATGTTAGATACTTGCCAAATTCCACCTCATTCAACATTGTTGTACATTTGAAAAACTATGGAATAATGTGCTCGAAGTAACACAGCTATAAAAAGAGCTCGTGGTTTGCGGAAAGTGAAATATAGTATCCAAAGTTGAAATGGGGGCAACTTCTGACTTGTTCTGTACATCAAGTCTCTGTAGGCACAATTGAAATAGAGTAGTTTACTTCCGAGGTATATACTACGTAACGTTTAATCAAAATATATTGAGACATTATAATAGAAACATGGAAGGTAGAACATATTGTTACTTACTGGGATTCTTTAATGATTTTAAAAAATGTGACAACAATTATTATTCATGCACGGTTGTAAAAAATTGTAGTCGAAAGCGGAAAAAATATTTTTAGAAATTATATATTTTTTCATATAAAACTGGTTGCAAAGTTTTTCTGACCCACTTGTTCGCATGGCTGCTCTTGAAGATGGGGAAAATTCCCAATCTAAAAGGTTGGAATCTTTGTACAGGTTTTATTACCTTTTTCCCAAATTGTATGCTTATAATATTAAAATGTATTCTGTTAACAATAGTTATGGGGGAATACTAATTGCAGATAAGTTTTACCTCTGTCTACGTAACTAAACCTTTTCACCCAGGAAGCACGAGGTCGAAAACGTCCAAAAAGAATACAACTAGAGTACACCCGGAAGCTTTGAATTATAAACCTTTACACCCGACGTGGAGGCTCACGGACTCCGCCAGTTATGTAATGATTATATATATCCTTCTATATTTTGTGTAGCTCCACGCCCTTTTAAGTACTTGTACATTCTAGTCAGTTGAGTATGAACTCTGTTCTTCGGCGAACGTGCTCAAAGTTAATTCCAGTGCTGCTCGAGCGTGCGCGCGGAATCCGTGGGACTCCATGTCGGGGTTTATGCCGCATGTCTGTGCCATACCAGATTTACTGTTTCCAGCTAATAAGGTGTATTTGAATTGTGATATCTGTTTCAGTGTATTCTGATATCCTTTTTTAATAAGAACCAAACAGAAGTTTATGTTAGAACAGTCAATAAACTACCTATGAGAAATACCTCAATGTACCTATGAGAAATACGACTAATGTAATATGTCAATGTCATATTGCTAACCTAGTGGATGTTTTAATATAGTGTATACCCTTTGCTTTTTAACTGAACTATGTAATAATACGAACGTACATTATAATATAACTAAGCATTAAAAATAAACAAAAAAGTAAATTAAAAATACTAACTTTTACATGCAAAATTATATACATTATATGTCGGAGTTAGTGGGACTTCATGTCAGGGTTTATGTAAAAAAATCGAAGTCGGGAGTAACGGGTAAGAAGCCATTTACCATTGTCAGTGATCCATAACTAGTCCAGAACATTTAGACAGATTTTGAGCCAAACCTGGACAAAACTAATAACAAAGAGAAACACCTTGGGTTATGTTCAGTATGCTTCACTGGACATATCCTAAAAATTCCCACTTCCTCCTACTTTGGGAAAATCCGCCATCTTGGATTCAATATGGCGGTCAGAGCCATCGATGATGGCGACTTACACTTAAATGACAATGACTTAAATGACTCACAGAATTAAGCTACAAAACTTCGTTCTTGTGCCAATTTCAAGATAATAGCATAACTTAAGAAATCCAAGTTAGCATCCTTCTATTTACTGCAATCATATTGAAAATGACGGTCATTATATAAAAACATAGTTATAATTTTACAATAATGACTTATTGGTATGAAGCCAGCCATTCATAAAACATTGTTAAAATCGGATATATTGCTTATCCATAAAGTGTCCTAAGGGTCTTCAGTAAATTGCATCTTCGAAATCGCGTTACAATATTTTCATCTTCTAAAGATTTATTCTCCTTACCCTGACTATGGGAATTTGGGTTCGTACCTTGAATTCATGCTTTCTTTGCAAACAACACAATTGAAAATGATTTTTCTTACCACAATAAGTACAATTTCCCCGTAAGCTGAACCGTCTCTTCTTGTATGATTATGTTAGCAAAATATATACTCTTAAATCATGGAGTCATGCATCTTGCGTATTTCTTTTCTGTTTTAAAACAATGTTTTTCTTTTATCCAGTCCACATCCGTTGAATGCATTACAGATGAATTTGAATTTTCTGATAAAAATTGCTATTATGATTCACCAATTCATGTTGAATTGCTACTTCGGTAGCTTTTTTATAGCGTAAGTCGTCAGTCCATAATAGTCTTTTCCTGAGAGAATTTTTATTTACAGGAAAGACCAAATGTGTAGTGAAAGCTTCTTCAAAGAGGATCAAAAGCTACACTTCCTCGCTTGAGTCCTTAGTGTCAAAATATACTCCTTCATTTGTTGTCCAAACAATTGACATAAACGATGGAATTTATAACTATATGTTATAATGTTGACGTTTATCGCAAAGAATTGTATCAAAATATCCTTAATCTATTGAAATGATAATTGGCTCATGATCCTGGAAGTAACAAAATCTCGTATTTGTCTGTGCACTGTTGCATCTCTGGAAATCAGTAACAAAGCTGATTCCTTTTCCTCATTCGCTTCCTGTATTAGACATCATAATTAAAACCGTTTAAGTATTTTTTCAATCTTTTATTCGCGTGGATCAAGTAAAAGAAATGTTAATGGTGTATTAACCTTAATTAAAGGGTACAGGCTTAACCGTCGACAGTTAATAGTATACTCAACAGTTATAGTGTTAATATCCACTTTTTATCCCTCAACCTTTATTAGTACTACTCATATAAGTCGTTACATAGTGAATCTAATATGTAGTCACTATAAGAACCAAGTAGAGATATGAAGTTTATTGTCATGTCAACTCCAAGCCTTCTAGTTAAAGTATGAACAACAGTATCCATTGTCATATATAAAATAGGCTATCATTCATATTACCCAATTAAACTACCCAACAAAAACATGTCTAAATAGCTCCAGCTAGAAGAGATAAATGGCAAGTTAAGTTTTGACCTACTCATTAACTTTTGCAATTGCTAAATGTTATTCGATATTAGGAAACTATTCCTATGAAAGTTTTTTTTTTCAAAACTCCATGTTTATTTCAAAGACAGCAAAATCATCTTTTGTCTTCTTTTTAAATTTTAAAGTTGCCAACATTCCTGAAAAAAAAAATATTTTTGAAAATTTGTCTGTTTGATTTCTTATTTCCAAGTTATATATATCCTTAAGTTTCGAAGCTTTACGTACAATTTTCTTACAGTCTCTACACTACACTACGAGAAGTGCCTAAAAGCTTCTATACTATTTTCATTTTGACCAGCAGTTAAGTATTGTAGCTGCGAAACAATAATATTTGTAAAAAATCACCAAGATTTAGACCTTGTTTCAACCGGAGCAAAATTAACACCTGATACAATTTACCGTATTCTCGCGTCTATAAGCCGCACATTTTTTGACAAAAGTGCAGGTAAAATCCAGGGTTGCGTCTTATACACGCAAATGATTGGAAATACATACAAATATGTGGCAACGCAACACCGCGTAATCAAGGGTGCAACTTGTACACATACACATTCTTTTCCTAAAACTCTTCGAAACATTCAGTTTTCCCTATACCAATACTCAAGAGTTACTGACTAAAACGGATGTATTGTGCTGCCTCTAGCGCCGGAATCAGGAAGCAAATGTTAACGCGGTAAATAATGCTTTTTGAAGCGAATGGGCAGGCAGCTATAGATCTAGCGGGCGGTGATACAAACATATGGCAACACAGCAACGTGTATTTAATGACTGAGTAAAACAATCCATTGTTGTTGGCAGAACGTTACACGAGAATTCGAAGGAAGATGTAAGGCAAACGATTTAGCTACGATGCACAGTTTAGACTCAACGTTGCCCGATTCTCTGAGCAAAACGGAAACCGAGCTGCGGCACGTCATTTTGACGTGGATGAATCCAACGTACATCGGTGGAAAAAGCAGAAGAATGAACTTCAAGCAACAAGCGACAAGAGAAAAGCAGTGCGTGGAAAAGCAGAGATACGTTATTCGGAAGCGACAGGCTAATGGGTATACTTTGTCTCCCATCGGTAACGCAGATCAAACACCCATTTACTGGGATATGCCTATGTCTAGTACAGTTGCACCAAGAGGCTCGCGCACAGTAAGAATCAAGACTACAGGTGGGGAGAAGAGGCGATGTACTGTTATGCTGGCATGTTCTATCAGATGGAAGAAAACTGCCACCGTATGTTGTGTTAAAATGGAAGACTGTACCGAAAGACTTACCGCAGGGTATTGTTGTGCTTGCGCAGGGAAAGGGATGGATGCAAGAGAATATCATATTGGACTGGCTAGAAACAGGTTGGAGTACAAGACCTGGTGGTTTGCTGAAACCTAAGAGCTTGTTAGTTTGGGACAGCTTCCAATACCATGTGACTCCTCGAGTGAGGGATAAATTAACGAGGTTAAAAAGTTATGTCGCTGTGGTTCCTGGGGGCCTAACTTCCATCCTCCAACCCCTTGATGTTACTGTTAATCTCTCCTTTAATAGTTCATTCAAGAGATTTTATAACGATTGGATGAGTAAAGGAAATCATGACCTTTCACCAAAAGGAAAGATCAAACGTCCCACTGTGCAGCGTTTGCGTGAATGGACCTTGGCAGCCTGGGAAAGTGTTAAGTTTGAAACAATCGTTAAAGGATTTTTGAAGTGTGGAATATCCAATGCTCCAGACGTCTCCGAGGATGACATGCTATGGAATACCAGCGATAGTGATACCGGTAGTGAAGCCAAATGTTCTAGTGGTACCGACAGTGATAATGAATAAGAGGTGAATAATGTTGAGACGAAAAATGTCACACAGAAAAAATGTTCCTTTTGCAATTTAATAAAATATTTGTCTGAGTGTGTACGGTATAAGTACTGTTTTCATTCTAGCTGCTTTCAAATCTAGAAATTTTAGGATGCGGTTTATACTCGAGATTTTTTTTCTTCTGAAATTATATTCGAAATTTTAGGGTGCGGCTTATACACAGGGGCGGCTAATACACGCGAGAATACGGTAATTGTTTCAAATTGCATCCCTACCGAAGTATTCCCTAGACGTCTCTACAGTCAGATTGATTGGCACGTGATTCCGTGCACGCACTTTGAAATCAAGATTTTCGTTTCAAGGACGTTTGTACTCTGTAGCTGCTTTATTTGAGTTAGTAGGGGTTGAAATAACACTTATGATATTTTCTCTGCTATACGTAACCAGATTCTAACGAACGGCAGAACGTTAAGGAAAGTACGTGTTAGATACCTTCTTTGTGGTTTAGACATATTGAAATTTACTCAATGGGCCACTTATGTAATACTTAAAAAATATATATTTGTTCTGTTTGTTAAATTCAATAAATAGCTTAAGGTAAGAAGGAATTATTTATATTAAGGGATATTTTAATATTATTTCATATATAAGGTATAATTTTATGATAGGCTTTATACTTCTATTCAAATTCGAAATAACATCTATCAATTGAAGGCTTTAGATTGCACCCGTAACGTACCTAATAGTCTGAGTGAATTCGTCAATTAAGGTATGATTCCCCTTAATAATTATTTGACGCTTCGTAATATTAAAATGCAGAGTATTAGATCAGGTTTGATAAATGGTTTTAAAATGTGAAAACAAATTGTGTTTTGTTTATATTTCCTTAAGCGGAATCAATAAACTATAAATTAAAATACATATTTTTAATGAAAGGGATTAATATTACTATTCGGCCAGGAATTTTGGTGGGATGACAGAATGTATGCATTAAGATAATAACATCTCCAAAATCCTTGAAACGTGTATTGCTTAGCTAAATGGGAAACCTAAACTAAATGCAACAGTCGGTATATTCAAATGGGAGAATAATCCTGTTTCTTCCTCTTGAGTTAGTTTAAATGGGGAAATAAATTGCCACAGTAAATAAATAATTATTCGTTTTGTTTACATGCTGTGTACATTATGAAAACCACGACTGATTGCAGTCAATTGTTTATTTATCTTAGTACAGGTAAAATTCTCGAAAGGTAGACATTAGTGTTCCTGCTTGAGTGCTATCATAGTAATGTTAAACAAAGCCAGGTCCATGTCCGTTCCTCATTTTGTATTCTTCCAGCCGGGAAATTTTAATGCTGTGGTTCGAAATTATGCTATTTATTTTGTAATATCTTCGGTTATAATTCTAAATAGTATAATTCTAGATCATCTGAAAATCCTTTGGAAATGAGAAAGTAGTCCTTTCTCCGGCATATTTATTTATTTGGAAAATGTTGTTTGTATAAATAGAAATCTAGGTTGACGGTGCTTTCTGTATATAAATAATGCACTGATTTGGGGTCATTGGATTGTCTGGATACCGGAAATCTCTGTTTGAGAAGATCTAGGTTAAAGTTTACATATTTAGGATAGAATTAAGTTATCTACATTTTATTTCATCATATTATGTTGTTTTTTTTATTTGCTTTTTTCGAATATTAAAATATGTATACAGTTAGTTAAATTTCCTGCAGGCATTTTCTTTTTTTCTTACAAAAGTTTAGGTATAAACTTTTTCGTGTCAGAATTCAAGGTGTCTCTTCGGTGTATTTTCCACTCAAAACAGAATAACACATAATTTTTTAGCAAACTTTATATGTAATTGTTAGTAATTTTCCATCTGATATTCTTCCTTCAAATGAGACGTTATATCAGTAGGTTATGCTTTAGGTAATTTTAAAAGTTCACCATGGTAATTGTTCAATTATGGTATTATTAGAGCGCTTGCTATAATCATAATGTTAATTGTTAGAAGAACATTCAAATGTCATCATTTTTACTTTCAATTCACGCGAGCTACTTATAAGATGTAAACATATTTTTTTCTAATATTAGTAACTACTACTTTGAACGTGGCAACGTATCTTGTAATTTCAATATATTCGTAAGCTATGTGGATGGAGAAATCATTCACACCGAATTTTAGAGCACATTTTCCAACTTCCTGGTTTCAATTGTGTATACGTGATAATCTTTCAAGATTTAACGTATGATACATAAAGAAAAATTTAAAAATAAAACGAACAACTTTCTACACGTAAAATGTATATGCTGTGGTTGCCGGAGGAATGACTTTGCGACGCCTGTTCTCAATGGCAGGAAATGATACACCAAAATGTTTGGTGCGTTATTGTGTACATCGGTTATAAAATTGTATAAAGAAAGGAAATATTAACTTCACCGTAATGATCATCGTTGCAGACCAATCTAGGAGCTAAAAGCCAACGTAGTGGAAGGAAATTTATGAATAACATTTGAAACACTTCTTTAGCCTTGCACGATGAAAATATGATTATTAAACATAGTTAATTTTATAAACTTTCTTTGGTTTCATTGTGTTTTCTATTGTTAATATATTGTAAATAGTCCTGTCAACTCACTCGAATTAGAAATATTTACCAGTATGCGAATGACTGTATATCATTCGCATACACTTTTCTACTTACTTGTTCCCAATACCAACATTTTCTTCGTTTTACGTGCCATGTATTGTTTATGAGGTCGTGCACATTGTAATTAAAAACCATCTTTTCCGGTGTGATATATAATAAAGCACGCTACTTTCAGTTGGAAACGCATATGGCGTTTATAAACAATAAGCTTAATTTTTGGAAGACAATTATTTAATCAACAATTATCAAAATAACGTACGTATCAAACACTAGTAAGACTGATGTATTTTCAAGACAGAATGCACGTGATTTATCTGTTTGATTTTAAAGAACGTTGAATTTTTCTTCTAGCATGACAACATTGCATGGATAGGAAGGCTAATTTGATTCTGAATTCAAAATTATAAATGAGAAGTTGAAAGGAAGAACATCTCAAGTCCATTTGAAAGTTGTGAGAAGATACAATTTTAGGCGGAAACACTTGAATCTAAATTTATTTTTGCCCTCAGGCCCATTATCGTCCTACGTCAAAGTGTCTAAAGGGTAAAATAAATTTAAATTCTAGTGATTACTCTCACTTTAAAATTTGAGTTTTCTCACATCTTTCAGAAATGGACTTTGAATGATTTGCCACTTAACTCTTTAAGTGAATTCTAAAGCATTTAAGATTTTATTTTTTTATGGTCCATCCGTCACGATTACAGGAATGCAAAGTTTATTAAAGGGGGTTCGAATTAATGACGTTTGATGTGCTGGTCCAACCTCCTCAGACCACATGGCTACTACCTCTGTGGGGTGTTTGTATTACGCATTCCAATGCGTAATGATACTTATTCGATTTTATCAAAACAACGGATTAAAGATTGTATCAATGCCTGCACAGTTCTGTAGCTCCGCACATTCAACTATGCATTCAATTAGGTGAGTTATATATAGGCAATATATTTACTTGAAGAGTCTCATGTGAAATACTTTTCATAACAGCTGAGTATGAAATCCTAAATATGCCAGAACACGTAGTTCATATGAGTAAAGAAAGAAATTATGATCACGTCTCACTTGCCTTCAGCTCAATTACTATGACATATTAATTGAAATATATCAAAATTGAATGGTTTATTTTTATACTTTATTATGGATCTTCAAACTATACTTAAGATTAATATATCTAACCCTTCGAAGAGTAGGTTGTTGCGACAATGTACTGGTATTCTTGAAACGCATATTTCAAATTGTGTGATGGGTTCCCAAGGAATTCCTCATAATAAGTACGTAGTTGAATGGTAGTCTTCAGCAAGATGTAGATTCGAATGAGCATGAATTAAACGACGTACCCTGAGAGTAAAAATAGTATAAGCTGTAATCACAGGTATCTAACCGCGCCGTGATATTCAATCTCTTTGATAAAAAGTAAATTATACCTTAGATTAAAGTTTGTAATTCTTTCTTGTGTTTGTTACGCAGCAATCGCAATTTCCATACAATCGGTCGTCACATGGAATAGGCTTAAAATATCGACTTCGGACAAAATAATTATTATTCCTTGGTGTATAGGTGTTTATTGTTTCATGAATTTTAAGTAATTCATGCTAATCTTGACCCACAATTATTTCAGAATTCCTGAGAATGCATTATTTAGATTGGTTAAGCACTTACCCATCCGTTTATCAGTTTTGAAATATGTACGTTTTCGATTGTGCTGATTTGAAGAGTTTGACAATAACATGCAGGACGTGGAACTATCATTTGCTCGTTAGCGAAGACTTGAAGGGTGTGAGGCAAGAACATGGTAACCCACAATGTTAAACTTTTAAGAAATTCGATTTTTACTGCTGCACAAGTCATTTTCATTGGCTGAAAGCTGATTTTTCACGTAAGGCATACATAAAGGAATACCAAATCAAAATAACGAATTTCTATTTTTCATGCTGCTGTGTGGGTTACCATGTTTTATTATTCATACCATAATATTCGCTACCTAAGTCACTCAAGAATAAATCTTTTCACTGAACTCGCTGTAAGAAATGTTTAATTTACAAATTATTTTCCTTTTTAGTGCCAAGCTGGTATACTGCTCCTCGTTTCCCGCCACGTTAATTGTTGGTTACCATCTTATGAATCCCAAAATGTTACAATAGGCTTACCATAAGTAAATATTGCTGCCATCTCTGGAGCATAATTTGAAGTCGGACAACATTAAACGACGCGGTATGATTCCTTTCCATCGGGTGCTGAATAACTCAAAAAATAAACATTGTGGGTTACCATGTTTTTGCCACACACCCTTCACTTAATGTAAATAAAATTGCGGCGAAAATACGTATTGGTTGATGATTATATACATAAGTAGTTGTAATGAATTACTTCCAAGATGCGTGGTGTTAGTGGCGTAGGAAATATGAAAATCTAGTGTTCATGTTATCACGCATTTGGCAGGCTGTAGCTCCATAATTATGCGCATTTCGGACACTTGTCCAATAAATTTTCGTGTCGCGTTAATTTGGGAATCTTCTCTGGAAATTAGTTTGAATAAATTATAAAAATGTTTATAACAAATTATATGAAATACAATTGCACGCATATTTACCATTATATTCTCAGTTTCGAAACGCTTTGTATGATATATTTCATGTATGATGCAAATAAACGGAATTATAAAGGTAAGCAAGAAAGTTCTGTCTCTTTTCACCCACCATTTTCGAACATCGATATGTCACCTAAGACGTACCTGAAAAATCAAAAATATTCCCCATCAGCATCGATGACTTTCTGCCAACGTTCTGAAATGCCGTGAATTCCATCGCAGTAGAACTTAATGGGCCGTGAAGCGAAGAAGGAATCAAGTGCATTTTGCACCTCTATTAGAGATCTGAATTGGCGTCCTCTAAGGTGGTTGTTCAAGGAATGGAACAGGTGAAAATTGGACGGCGTAATGTCCGGGGAGTATGGCGGATACAATAGTGTTTCCCATCCAAGGCGTAGAATGGTGTCCAGGGTCATCCTAGCCACGTGGTGCTTAGCGTTGTCCAGTGACAGGTGGATCCCTTTGCGATTCAGAAGTGTTGGCTCCAGAGTTTTGAGTTATTCTTGAATACGGCTCAACTGCTGACAGCACACAGTTACATTGATGCTCTGGCCAGCTGGTAGCAGTTCCTGATGCACGATGCCGCGAGCAGTCAACCAAAAACACAGGAGGACCTTCTTCTGGTGCAGTGCTGGTTTCGGCTGTTTCATGGGATGCCAACCAATGATGACGGCGCCGTGGAGCTTCGTACAGGACCCACTTATCATCACATGTCAACACTCTGTCCAGAAATGGCTCCTTCCTCAGACGAGACAGCAAATAAACACAGGTGTCTGCTCGCGTTGCCTTCTGACCCGGAGTCAAATCCTGTGGGACCCATCGACCCAACTGGTAGTGCTTCCCAAGTTGATGGATGTGCCGCCGAATGGTTTATCCAGTCACACTGAATTGAAGTCCCAATTCCTCAGATGATTGGCTACTGTTAGCCTCAATTGCTGCCTCAAGATCTTCATTTGGTACCTGTGTTGGTCTTCCTGCACGTGGTGCGTCTTCGAGTGTTTCGACACCGTCCTTAAACTTGGTAAACCACCGCTGCACTGTCCGCGTAGTCACGACACCCTCACCAAAGGCCTAGCATATCTTCCGCCCAGCTGCAGCTGCGTTTCACCCCAGTTTGAATTCGTACAGCATACACACCCTTATAACGCTCTGTGGAGGTCTCATGTTCAGTCTGTCCTTGCACACGTTCACGGTGTAACTGAACTGCCACAGCCAGGTAGTATGTTGGCTATACCCACACCCACAACTGACCTTCGCCTGATCTCCATTCACATTCAACTCACGGTGTGAGGGCCAATTGAACACAGATCTCCAAAAAAGCTACAAAACATTCTTGGCTCCTTTTATACAAGGGACTTAATTCAGTGTGAGGTCGCAAATTCAATATGTAGTAACATCATTTCAAAGTGTTAGCCCAAATAACGGAAAATCGAAATACCGGCTGATAATGACTCACCATGTGCCTGGCAGAACGACTCCAATCAAAGCTATGGAAGACTCAGAGAATGCCTTCTATTGAGCATGCTAATTGGACTTCAGAGAATTGACATCATCAACATCAACATATTTATCAAATTATACCTTTAAGTTACAAGCAAGCGTTAAATTAAAAAAGGACGCGTCACGGCGATGAAAAGCATTCGAGCCGGAAAAATCAAAGGCGAACATCTTGGGAGTTATAAAGCGTTCAAGAGGATTAGCTAGGTATTCACTGCTATGAGATTCGTAGGGTATCATATTGGTGGGATGGAACTGATGGAAAATGATGGAATAGAACTGATTTTATATGCATCCCATAGCAGTGGGAACCTAGATGATTCTCACGATCGCTTCTAACAGTCAACGTTTTTGCATTTGGTATTCCTGGCGCGAACGCTTGTGATCACTCTCGCGAGGTTCTTTTCCATTCCATGCTCATGTTGCAAGTTAAAAATTTGTTTAAAAGTTCTTTAGGCGTGTATGATGTCCATTTTGCGAACTTTAACCCAAATATGCCATAGATTGAAGTTTTCTATCTCTCCATCTTATTTTCAGTCGTTCTCCCAGGCACGTGATCACTCATTGCAAGCTAATAGTTTGCTGTTTCCACTGGCGATATAACACTTTCAACATATATTGAGTACGATTATGAAGAAATGCTGATAGTGTTATTTTTAATTCAATTATTCCACCATGAAATGTGATGCTCGACTATAAACAGAAGCAGCGTGTGGGAAGTCGGTTTCTAATGGCCGAGAATGTTGGTGTTCGTGAAGTGTATCAACGAACGACTGCAGCGTATGGAGAAAACTCTGTAATTGACCCGTGTGCAGGACTGGTACAATTATTTTCGCAAAGGACAGAAATCATTACAGGATGATAAGCGACCTAGACAAGCAGACGCTTTTTCAGAGATGACTTGATCTGACCACTTTACCAGATCCATCGTAAAAACGGACCCGTGAAGATTAGGTACGTCAGTGAGAGCCTTTGGGTGAGCTATGGTTCACTGCAAACTGTCATTAAAGAAAATTTCCAATGCAGGAAACTCAATGGGGTGCACAATGGGTGCCAAACAACCTAAAGTAGGATCAGAAGTGCCTCCAAATGGGGTTGTCATTACAGCATATTTTGTGTTCTCATGACGACGACACTGTTGGTTGATGTTTGTGGCAGGTGATGAATCGCGGTGATATCATTTCCTACACGAATGCCAGCAATGGAAACATCAGAGTGCCCCACCACACAAGGAAAGCAGTTTGACATAGATTAGCAGAAAGAGGCGGTCACTTTTTTCGACTATCAAGTACCCCTGCTAATTGATTTCCTCCACTTGTTGCAACAATCAACACTGCTCCTTTCTGAAGGACCCTGAAGTGTGTGTGCAATGCAATCTGGCCGTAAAGAGCCACCCTGAAAAAGTATTTTCATTTTGCACTCCTTAACAACATTCCTAGGCACGGTGTCCAATTTCCGTTTCTATCAATTTAAATGTATTTTTATTCCGTCTGAACTCGGGGCTTTTCCGTTTTGTTTTAGGATTGTCTTCCTATTTCTATATCTCTATTACTTACTTTTAATTCGTCTTAGATAGTATTATTATTTGATAGGGATTTTGCTGCTTGGCTTCTTGCTTCTTGGTTAGTGTTATTATTTTGTTCCTCTTTATAATCGGGAAATAGTTTAGTTAGTAATAACTGATTTGTTCTTTCAGTCCAGTTTGCCGTAAATACCCCGTTATCTAATTTAATAAGCTTTGGGTGTTTTTGTTCTAATTTTGTTCATGACCATCATGTAAGATGTGGCCCATGAATCTAGACAGATTATTTTTAACAAAACTGTTCCAGGTCTTTCTTTCTGTTTTCTTATTTATTTTTCATATTTTTTGAATTCCATGTTTTTTTAGTCTGTGTTGCCTTATGTTGTGGTCTAGTTCTGCCCGGTAGCTATTTCGTGCTGCTTTATTTTGAGTTTTTAGTTTTTCTAAGCTCTTATTCCAAAATTTGCTTCTTCTATGGTAATTCTTAATCATTGGCGCTGACTTTTCTTTTGAAAATTTAGTAAGAATTTCAATTTTAGTTGCTATTCCATTTAGATTAATGTTGTGTTCGATTTATGGTACGTTATATTTTGCTTTGAATTTACCCCAATTTATCTAATTCACCTTATATGTTGATTTTTTCCGCTTTATCTGCTATTGCCCTTCCTCTATCTGTTTCTATTTCGAAGCTGATGGCGTTATGTGTCCTTCAGGCCTCATCTTCCATCGCCGTCCAGTCTGTTATTTTGTTTTATATCTACCCCTTGATATGGTTACGCAGATGTTTTTCCCTGACCCGGTCGAGTCTCTTAAAGTCGGTGGCATGCCGTCTCTGTTGTGTACATGCAATTTGTTTTGATTTATACAATTTTCAGAGCTGCCCCCCCTATTCTGTGTCAGGTCTGCGCCGCAGGGGAGACTTAGCATTTATGTTTCCTATTTTGACTATATTTGTGTTGTTGAATTTTATTATTATTAGCTCCAATACATAAATGAAGTTCTTTGTTGGAAGGGGGAACTGACAATAGTAGTTAATTAATATTAATTTTGTGTTCTCGGCTTTAATTTCTAGCCGTAATGGTCAATCAAATACAACAACCTTTTGGATCAGACATTATCCCATTTGCCGTCAAGTTGATTTTATCTACCTATCTATAGTAGAGAAGGTTTTGCTTTTTCCTAACGGCGCATTGACCAGATTACTATTTTTAGGGCAACCGTAAGCACATTAGATTATTCGATTATGATAGGCTATATTCTAAATATAGATTTTGATAAAGGATCGTGGCGTAAATTTAGATTGAAATTTGTTTTCCTTCAGATCTGCCTCCTTGTCGTCCTGCTCATTCTCCTTCTCTCTCTTTTTATTTTATTTTCACGTAGTATGAATAATCTTCACGTAACTTGTCTTTTCTTTGTCCAGTTTAGCATTGAGATTCAAACTCTTCATCTCGGTCAATTCCCTTTTTCTCGGGGCGATGTTCTGTTTGCTACTTCTGCCTCATCCGTCTCGTATAGCGCTTGTGGCCGTACTTGTTTTGTGTTTCGTCAGTTGCCTGTTTATTTTTTACCTGTTGTTTGGAAATTTTAAAGGTCCTAAATATCTCTGGTCTCCTTATTATCATTTTGAAATGATTCCGTTTATTTTATTTTTTCCACTTGTGCATACTATTTAGGACTTCGGAAGGAATTGCTAGCCAAAGCCCCATCCCGATTGACGGGATTTAATTAGCATTCAGGAGTTTGTTCTGAAGGTAATCATGTCATCCAGTAGAAGCTCCAGATCTTCTTGAAATGTTTCTAGTCTTGATTTGATGTGAAAAATATCTCTCCGTCTTATCTGTTGGTACTGTGGTAAATTGTCATTAATTTGTTTCCTCCCACTTCTATTTTAATACTTTTAAGTTCCAGTATATAAAATCTATAATGTCATAAGACGACCATCTGGGTGAAGCCCTTCGGAAAGGTCGCTAAATATGGGTTAGTAACGTGTAATGTAAGATTTGTATCCAGTTCTGTGCACCAGCATTAACCCCCAAATACTCCTCCGTGCTACGTATAATGTCGTTGTTTAGCCAAATATAAGGTATTTCAGTTTTCTTTTTGTTTTTATTGCCTGCTACTCTTTATTGACCCCCTTCATATCTTTGGTATTTTCTGCAAAATCTTATAATGTGTTTCAGATCTTGGCAGTTTAGACAAGTTGATAGAACCAGGTATTCCTTGATTCCTGATGATCGAACCCGATCTAAATTGTTTCATTCTTCGAGATTATTTGCTTGATGGTCCAAGAACAAGGATCACCAGGTGGTGTCTATCTTTCCATTTTGGCCCATTTCCAATTTTGGTTTCATATTTCCGTTCTTCTCAAACAGCATGTAGGTGTCTTTCCACCAGTTGTTCTACCACTTCCCCTTTCTTATATTTTTGTTGGAGCATTATATATTATCATCAACGGGATTCTTTTCCCCTATTTATTATCAATGATGAAGTTATTGTTTACTTTTTGGATTTGCAAGGAATGATTTGCCATTTGTAATATTACAATCGCTTTAGTGTGTGCCATTTAGAAGTTAATTTTATTCCGTCTATCAAATGCCCTATAGAGTCTTACAAGGTATGTATGCGATATGTGGCAGCTAGCAATTGATAAAAATTAACCAACCAACTTTGGATCGCTAATCATCGTGGCGATACTTACTCGGTGCGGAAATGACTTGTTTACGTGCTAATATATATATATATATATACCAGCCACTGACCGGGTAAGGCTGTGCGGAGTTATACCTTGAAAACTCCTGAGAAAGACAGAAAATGAAAATTGTGGGCAGGTAACCTGATACCTACGGGAGGCGACACGTGACCAAGAACATGACAGTAGTGTCACAGAAACAGTATTGCCACCCCAACACAAACTTATAGTTTTTCAAATAGAACGTATACCACTTGATGCCATTAAAATCATTGGCATAAAAAGTGAAAGATTAACACAAGATGGTTGATCAGTGTTGCCAAATAAGGGAGATGTGAGGCTCTAAAGGTGAGAAATTATGGAGTATCTAAACAGATAAGCGGACGACGTCCAACAACAATACAGTAAAATGAAAAATGTACAGTAGGGAGTGAACCACAGCATAGGTTTAGCCGTAGAAAGTAAAGTACCCGTAGAAATAGTAAGTCCCAGTAATCATAATGCGGACATTTGAACATCAAGGCTTCCTGTAGAGCAGCAATTCCAATGACGTTTGTGTGGAATCGATATAGCGAACCGTTTCCGAG
>JAGDQP010033917.1:0-18331 GCA_022664845.1 Lepisma saccharinum | reverse complement strand
CCACAATCGGGTAGATAAATCCATGCTTCATCGTGTGTGGCTACAAACTTCCACTTATACCCGGATAGTTGGCGTTCATAGAGGCACCAGCAACGGGTTTTATTTGTCCCTCCGATGAGCTGCAGTAAGGACATGTCCACGACATTTAAACACCATCCGGAGCTTTAATTTGTTACGTAGGTGGCGGTTCACAGTCGATTGTGCCACGGGCACTCGTCTTGCCATCACACGTTGTGGAGGAGAGTTCTCCTGTAAGGTCATTCGCCGCAACTTCCGAGCTACAGGTGGCGTCACCGCAGTACACGATCGCTTTCTACTCCCCTTCGTGGATGAATGAAGTGCTGCAACGTCGTTGTGTTTATGTCGGTTAATTATGTTCTTGTTCCCAATGCATACTCATTTTCTCTGATTGTTTCTGAATCTGTGTCACGGAAAACTTGGCGTAGAAAAGTGCTACCACGTAGCCTTCCCAAAATCGGCTCACCTTGGATGCCATGATTCACACCACACACACACGCGACCTTGGCGTGATACTAGAAGGCTTTGGCTTCCTGTTACTGTTTGAATTATTCGGATCGGTCGATTGTGTGAGCAGGGGTGCAGGTTTCAAATCGGACACATATAGACGGATCGACCTTCTGTATATGCGAAACTTAATCTATATCATTTAGGGTTTTCTGTCAGTTTCAGTTGCAGTCTAAAATATATTTCGAAGGGAATTCGCCCCCATCGAATAATTTTACAGCATAAAAGAAGAAACTCGGATTCGTTTTACATGTAGTTTCTATCTGCCAATTTTCGTGAAATCCGTGTGTAACACTTTGCGGATGTTCCTTGTCAGCAACTATGTTACAGTTTCTTGTATTGCAACACAAGAGTGCTACCTTGCGACCATCCCAACGTTTCCAGTCTGTGACCTGGGGCTAACGTGTCAGGATCCATTGAAATGGCTGGACCCTGCAGGCAACTAATGCAGCTAATCTGTTTAACCCCTATACATAACATACTAAACCTCACATTCATAACATATTGTTAGCATACTAAGATACCATAATATATTAATAATGTTCATGAACGCCAAAGAATCTTTATACAATGCAAGAATACTTGCAAAAATAATATTTTAATCTAAGCATTGACCAAAATACAATGTTTCTCTTTCACAAATGCATCAACTCACCTCGAAATTATGCCCTTCTGTCTTAAGCATTAAGCGATTAGTCTCCTGATGCATGTAAGTAAAAGCTCTCTTAATGCCTGGTATCTCATGAATGACTGATTTTTCAGCCACATCACGAAGCAAGGTAGACATATCAACAAACTTGGCTTTCGTAGGAACCTAGAAAAGAATTACAAAAACAAACCTGATATTAATACCGTTTCACCGCTACTGCCAAATACAATACGAATATTGTATATACATTTGGATTTAACGTATCATTTACACAGGATGTAAGAGAAACAAAGCATTTCATGTTGCCTACGTATCAAGATCTAATTAACGGTTTTGGTGAGGAGGCAGGAACCAACTTTGGAGACTGTTAAGTTTATACACGTCAAAATTAGAGCACGTGTAAATCTTATTAACAAGCTTTATTGAAGTGCTATCAATAGCGAAACTGTTTACACAGCAATGAGTCCAGTGTAGTGTCATTTATAAGAAATAGATATTACCGGTACATAAACATTTTCGCAAGGTAAGTAAAACGTCGCACCTGTACATAAAATCCTAATGAAATAACCAGAACTCGTATATTAAAAGGGCTAATCATTGGTTTATCATTGTACACAAAGATAAGCGTAAAGTCTTCAAGATACTACTTTCTGATTACACTTGTAAACACTCTTTAACAAGATTATACATAAAAATAAATTAATAATAATTAATAAATAATCAGTAAAAATATAAAGCCAACAGCGGATTTCAGAAAGCACCTGAGATATTTGAAAAAGTAAAAGCTAAAGATCTTATTTCAGTGTTTAATTCAAACCATTCGCTTTAGATTTGCAAAATTGATGTAATTTCTTTATATTCCCACTCAACAAAAGAATTTAAAGAGAGCTGTAATTCTATTGAGTGTTTATTTTGTATCGTGAGCAAATTAAGTGAACTAACTATTTTTAGCTTAAGTTTAGGTTACTCAAAAAGTTTAGGCTTTCTACAGAATCGACACTATGGATATTATGACAATACGACCTTGTATCCATCTTGAATAAAGAAAAACACAACTTTTTGACAAGGCTGATATACTTTAATAACAAATAGAAACTAAAGTGTAACACTTTCGGAAGTATACCACCACTTCCTCCAGACTTCACTTTACAACTAAACATACAAAATGACATAATGCCCTCTCCTTGGCAGCGCTAGAGGAAGAAAAGTGAATTTTTAATTAGTACTGACCCCTGAATAGTGGAAAGTGAAAGGTGATCTTTCTTGTCTTGTTTGCTTAAGTCATTTTCTATGTTTAGTTGTGGAGTGAAGTCTCAAGAAGGAGTATACTTCCGAAACTGTTACACTTCAGTTTCTTTTTAGTATTAAAATATAGAACCCTATAACCACTGCTTGTACCTGTAAGACAAGCACTCGCAACTTGCAATAAATGATATTAGATGGATCAATAAATTTGGCTTGTATTCGAATCACCCTTCCCTGACGGCTCCAGAGTTTATAAGAATGTGATCGAAAGGTAGGATAGGAATATCGAGTAGCAGATTATCTCAGAATGACAAAGAAAAGCTTAAGAAAAAGAAAACAACTCAGAAGGAGGTTCACAGGAATGCTGATAAAGATTGCGCTCTGAAACACATGCAGCAGTGCCAGAAATAATGAACTTCAAAATTTGATACTGGAATGATTTCACTTGGCCCCATCATCATATCCCCGTGAAGAAGCTCAAAGATCACTCTGCTTCCCCCACCACATGAATATTCTATGAAGTTGCCAAGTGGGCACGTTCGGGGATCGAACTAAGTGCGCGGATTGTGGGAGCCATGCGAAACTATCCCTAAAAGATGTCTCTAATGTTGGAAATTTCCTGCTTTCTAAGGCTGTAAAAGAACACTCTAAACTTCCTATGTATGGTGAAATGGAAAATTACACTCGCGTCAAGGCATGAAAAACAAAATAAACAGGGTGCTGTATTACAACGAAATGAAACAGATGCCATGGATAACAATAATAAACTTTATGGAAATCTTAATGAAAGCAAACGAAAACATAATACGAAGATACGCCAGAGAGATGTAATCTCTTTGCAGATTTTGGACTTACAGCAATATTTTGACAGGTCGTACAAGACTATGAGATACATTCAAAACATGGAGATTCAGTTGACACTCAGGAATTACTCCATTGAGAGGTTCCTCTCCTATCCTAGCGAGAACAACGATTGTCATAAGGCTGATTAAACATTTGTCGTATGTTAACAAAGAGGTGAGAGTCATAGTTCTTTCTTTTGATTAATTGTAACATATTCAAAGTAATAATAATATGTCAGAAGCAAAATTTCGGAAATTTCAAAAGATTATTTCTTCTGTTGTACAAAAATTTCAGCCTTGATCATTTTAAACTACATATAAACAGTGCCGAAACCAAACATGGCTAGGGGGAGGACTGACAGTGTTCATTTAATTTACACAGCTGTTGTGAGCTTGAAATGACAAAGCTGCTGATGGCCAGTCTGCATTAGAATTTACTCTTATGAACAGAATTGCACTTATTCGGACACATATTTAGAGTTACCAGGGTGTCTACCAGAATTCGGAATTCCCAATTCGAGACCTTTCCGGACTAATTATCAAATTTCGTAACCTGTACAATACACTGAAAAATTCGATAATTCTATCACTTATACTACATTTAATTTATATACTTTCCACACATCATTCCTACAATCTGAAAAGACGAATAGAACTAGGAAGATTTTACCTATTTCAGTATGCAGTATCCAAGAAATCCATCAACGATGCTGACTTAAAACTTGCTAGGTTCTTTTTCTTTTAAATCTTCGGCAGTAATGTTCTCGCTCACACTCATATCACTACATACAACACTTAAGAGACTGACGCAGTTTCTTTCGAATGTACCATATCTTCATTTAAACGATAAAAATCAAACAGACGAGTTTCTTTTGGGCTGAAACAATTTTCTGCTGAATTCGTTCAGCTTCTTCTTCAGCCTGCTCCAGTAGTTTTCTTTCTTCTTCTTCCAGGGCCCTAATTTTCTTCTCAGCGTTGTTAGTTTTGTCCCGCTCCTCTTCTTCTTTCTCGTTGCCAAAGCTTCCTTTCGTCGTGAGGATGACAGCCTTACAGCCATCATCATACTTTTGGACACAACTATTTTATCAACTCCACCACACTGAGAGACAGCTGAGCGAATACATCACTGAGCTATAAGAGATTCTTTATGCAGATTTTCAATTAGACACTCCTTGTTCACAGAGAATCCTCTTTCAATGACTGCATTCCCATGAAACACACAGAATCTTCATGGCAAATTTCAGAAACACAGCATCGTCTGCATGTACATTTTCAATGAACGTTTTCCATTCAAATTCAAGTCATTGTTTGCTGGAATTCATTGCTTTCACAAATTTTAAGGTAACAGCTTTCTATTCTGATCATGTCTGACTGCCAAACATGTCGCTCCCTTTATCATTTTATTACGTAAAGGACCTCTTTCACTAATTAGTTTTCAAATATAGCAATCAAGAAGTCCCTGCAATCACGTCTAAAGGACATGATGTTTATGTCTTTCAAACCTTTACGTGCTGATCTTGCTTCAAATCCTATGTCAATATCCTTCACTGATAATAAGTTATCTTTATTCTTACTATCTACTAAAAGCATCTGTGCAGGATTTAAATCAATCGCGATTTAAATCAGACGATTTTTTTAAAATCAATTATTTAAATAAAAAATATATATTAAAAAAACGTAGAAATAAAGTGCAGTATTTTTAATAATTTTATGGTTTGAATCATATGTAAGCTTTAAAATGCACCTTCCAGTCCTTATGTGATAATAGGCTATTATGATGTAAACCCAAACCAAAGTCATGGACCTGGAATTTTAATATAAACTATTTGATTGGTTCATTATATACTGGCTTGATCTTGCCCAGGATAGAACCCGATGGAAATCGTTTGTTACTACGGCGATGAACTTGCGAGTTCCGTAAGCCATAGAGTAAGTAAGTAAATTACAAATATGTTTATTTTTGTTATACATATGAAAACGAACACGCAGAAAACAAAAATCCAATTTTGGTTTATAAAACATATTATTGTTGTTTCTTAACATTATCTACTTTTTATTACGCACAATGTATTTGTATCAAATTATTTAATTTCTTCACAACTTGCTTAAAAATAATTTATTCTTAATCGAAGTATAAAGTTTACCTATGTGTATATGCAAAACTGTGTATCCACTATTGATTTCAATGTATTAAAATTAAATAGCTCTCATTAAATTGAATTTTATCTAAGGCCTTTAGGAAAATTTGGATCAGACCGAATGGATGATTATTGGGAGAATTGTTGGAATGAAGAAAGTGGAAGGAAATGAGAGAACCCTGAGAAAACCCACGCACACGGTTTCCTTTCATCACGAAGTCCACATGGCACGATCCGGGATCGAATCGGGGACCCCAAAGACCGAAGTTGAGCGCTCTATCACTGAGCGACCGCGGCTACAAAATAGCTCTCATACTCTATGGAAATTATTGGCATAAGATGCTCCCAAACTGATAGTACAATTTTAAGACCTGAAAACTCTAACTGAAATGAACTCAAATATATCAAAGAAAACTTAGGACATTTCGTTTGGGAGATGTAGAGTGGAAACTAAGGCAATTGCAATTATAAAATTTTCAGTTACTTAGAAAGGAATGAAGGCATAGTCCTCAGTTTAGAAGGAAACCTGATACGTAGCTGTATCAGTGCCGGAAGTTATTTAAATAATAAAAAAATGATTTAAATCATAAATATCGATTTAAATAAAAAAAATTCAACAAAAATTATTTTTTGATATAAATCATGATTCTTTTCAACCCTGCTTCTAAGTATTGAATACATTTCAATGTACAAGAATGGCACCAAAGGTTTGTCCGTCTGAAAGGAAATAAAACAAGACTGTAATTCCGCAGCCATCGACTGAAGAAACGACAATTTAGAGGGAAGTAAATCGTCTTTCATAAAAGAGTTCAAAACGGAGAAGTTATTGATCTCAGGTGGGTTAGCTGAAACACTCAATATACTTTTTCAAATAGGGTACAATATGTAACGCTACTTCAATTACATTTTGATTGAACACATTTTCAGAGGAAATAAAGATGAGCCTGTCACAGATGTATACTGCGACTGTCTAGATGGAAAATCTTTGAAATAATAATACAAAGCCCTCAAAAACTCATTAATTTTCCACGCAGATAAGTTGTGTGCTGTTTTGTAGCTACCGTGCACAAAATGAAGAGAATTCGTGCTTCCATCTGTTAGAATTTTGCCGTCTTCATTTAATTCTGATGATTCCATTAACCATTTGAAATCACTTAAGAATATCATGTTAACATTTGGACCATCTGTTGCAATTTGCAATATACATTTTGTTGAAAGACCTAATTTAAAAATACCTTCATGGAAAGCTTTCAACAGATCAGATGCACTTGAACGGCACAAAATTACTTATGTTAAGTAACATGTTGATATTTCCTGAACTGAAGTATTCCAGTACCGGACGAGAATATCCATTTGCCCCATTTGACTCACTTTATTCAAACTTTCATCAACAGATAAACAGAAGTATTCACATGTATGTAGTTTTTTAACTAGAGAATCTTGGGAAAAGACCAAGTCCATAAGTTATCATGTACGAAAATTTGTCTTTTTGCATGTTATCACACTGTCAGAAAACATTAAACGGAATAAGTCACTGGAACAACTTTGTGCTGATGCAACATAATCTTATTTATTGCTCACAAGACTTCTGCTTTTAACACAACTTCTGAAACGACAAAAGAACTTAAATCAGAACTTTGAATCGACACCATCTATGTCTTGAACTCGACGATCCTGGTTTTGAAGTATTACCCAGCAACTTTTATGCCAGGGAACACTTAGTTTGTGACGCTGGTATATCAACTTTTTTGCAAGTAAGAACGCTTTGTTTTCCAGATCAAAATGTTGGTGACAATGCAACATGCTTCTTCCCCTTACTATGAACATTCATTGCATTTAGACCACTGTGAGAAATATCAAAAGTTGCTGAAAAGGAACTACAAAATGCTTTATACTTGTCACCAGGCACACTTCGAAGCCACTTTGCGATGTCTTAGTCTTTATTTCTATCATTAGTAATCCAGTATTCTCAAAAATGCACTTTCCAGGCATTTTTAAACCTAAAAAAAAAAAAAACTAAGTGAAAGCATCTACTTTTATCACATTAACGTTTTTTAAAATGATTTTATTATATTTAATTAAAAAATGAATTCAATTTCGGAGCGCACTAGATAAGCACGTCATTTTGAGATCACCGTTGTACTCTACTCGACTATACATGACACATGAAAAAGAATTGCCGCCAAGCTCCACGCTACAGAGCAGCCTTGTCTTGTTTCGAATTTAATGTCTTTAAGTTCTAACAATGAAAGCACTTTGGACAGTCCCGGCAACTGATTAAGTGTATTAGTAATACATAGCAATAATTTATGCAAAGACATTACAATGAAATTAGACCATTCAATGTACAGCACATAAATGAAATATACATGACATGTCCGCCATTTTTGGTCTAATGTGTTAACAGCACTGATTAGAACAACACTCACATTAATTAGCAAAAATTCGGAAATAAGTTGTTTAGCACTATTCAGTAATATTATTCTGTGATCAGCACCTTAAGTTCGGGACTGTTTGGGGACTTTCGTGACCAATTTCCACTAATGGACAACTAATGGACCTGGAAATATATGAACATTTCGAAAAAATCTACACACATTGCATGTTATATAAATCAGATTCATATATTGATAAAGTCGTTGCTTAATTACAAGGAAACCTTCTCTCAACACAGATAGGGGAAATTTAAATAAAACTTCGATTCCAGTTTTGAATACCTTACTTACAGAAAACTAATATCGGTCTGAGCCAAAGATTCCTAAAGGCCTTAAAATAAAATTCAAATTGAAAACTAAAATCCTTCAAAATACGACAGTTTAACGTTTTTGTTTTATCTCATTCCTTTCATCATGTTTTTACATATATTCTTCTACAAGTACTGAACTTCTACATTTGGTTTATCGACTATATTTTATATACAGTTAACAAAAGTAATGGCAGTAGTTCTTTTCCTTAGTTTAAACAAACATTCAGCGCCTCTTCAAATCTTCCACAATGAACAATAGTTATACACAGGTGAAATTTTTTAAACATCATTTATATTAGGACTGACACTCTACTTTTACATACATGTTCATGGAGTTCCCTTAATTTTCATAATTTTTCTTCTACTACGAGTAATTTACCGAAATGTCAGTTTCATTATATTAATTGTGTAAGTCTTCAGGGACAGTTCAGGTACAAGCCTACAGTTACACTTGAGTAGTCGCTTTACATATACAGTTCCTTTTACGTGATGGAAGCTAGCATTTACTTACCATGTGTTTTTCCTAAACTAATATTTCCAAGCGTACTTATCTGTAGCTCAACTCTTGTCAATACTTCACAACTATATCGTAATGTTTTGTTGTTTTTTTTTTAAATTTTGGATCGGTTGAGACAATGATACTTGGAGTGGTTTTAGCCCTCAACCATTTATTTATATAAAAGAACGAAGTTAATAAAATTACCGTTTTCTAGGATACTGATTTACAAGTTACTAAGTATGGACGGTTTTAAAGATTTTTTTTTTTTTGAGTGATTTGATAAAGATTATGGTAAATAGGAAAAAACCAGTTCCTTAGCAAACTGCGTGTTGGGTAATCGTACCAGTTTCTTGGGAAACTGCGTACAGAAGAAATATTTGCTTTATGATTAGAGTACACACCAGTTCTTTTAGCAAACTACATGTGCGGATGACAAATTTTTTAGCAAATTGCGTGTCAGGTAGTTGTACCAGTTTTTTGGTAAACTGCGTACGGGAGAAATTAGGTTTTATAGGTAAGAGTGCACACCAGTTTTTTAGTAAACTACCTCTGCAAGATAGTACCAGTTGTCAATTCAATTCTTGTTAACATATTCCGACAAAAGACTAACGAATAACAACGTTGAAACAAAAGGAAAGTACGACATACTGCTACTAATACGTCACTTTGATCCGAAGTTCTCTATAACCATGGAACCATCTTCAGATGCGCGCGAACCCTGTTCGATTCACGGGACAACCCATTATTTCTATGTTGAACAAAAACTAAGTACAGTTGAGATGAACTATCAGAAAACAGACGAAGAACAATCAATGAAAGCTGTCTCGCTAAGCTCAAGCCCCAATGGTTAGATGCACCATGAAGTTAACTTTCGTTAAACTTATGTATAAATTTAAAGGTTTAAAATATCAACCGAGAAGAAATTAGATCTTTATACATAATGTAATTTCTTTGAAGTCTTCAACAAATTCTAGACTTTTTGAAATTCAATATCAAGTTTTCTCGGAACCGAAGCGTATTTCAAGTCAAGCTTAGCAAAACTTTTTACTGCCACAAGAGCTTTCTACTTTGATGGTATGCAGCCTCTTTGTAAGAAACACAGTGTATAATAATTTGCAACGCAGGCTTCGGTACGTGAGTGGTAATCAGAGGATCCTATTTCCTATTTCCACTTACAAGCAAATTAGAATTAAAATGGGTCTCTGTCTCTGATAATAATGATCAAGTTTGGTCAAGTCTGATCTCATGAACAAAGTAAATAGCTGACGACAATGGTAATAATTAGTAGATAATATAATTCCCTCCTTAAATTTGGTTAGAGCATGTGCTCTAGAAAACGAACTAGCAAGACATTTTTAGTCTATACACTCGATCACATACACGTTAGTAAATTTTTGACCAATGCAAAAATTGTTGGACTTACCAATCTGAATTTTATCTACGACCTTTTAGAATCTTTGGCTAAGACCGGGATGCGGAACGTATAGGTCATTCCGGTATTCACCTGATGAAACTGAGGGAAACCCTGGAAAACTGTAAATTTGATTCAAGCATGTGCTCTAGAAAACGAACTAGCAAGACATTTTTAGTCTATACACTCGATCACATACACGTTAGTAAATTTTCGACCAACGCAGAAATTGTTGGGCTTACCAATCTGAATGTTATCTACGACCTTTTAGTATCTTTGGCTAAAACCGGGATGCAGAACGTATAGGCCATCCCGGTATTCACCTGATGGAACTGAGGGAAACCCTGGAAAACTTCAGGGGTTCAGATCTACCGTACTTACCCAATGTCGATCCGAAGTCCGAGACCACTTAGCAATTCTGTACGACATAATAACTAAAAATAAACTCATCTCGAACACTTAGAATAATTTAAAGTCCTGTGATATTTCTTTCCATGCAATGAAGTTTGTCGGATGAAGGCAAGTTAGTTCAAGATAGAAGTTACTTAAAGTAAATCAAGTGTGAATGGCAGTACGCTTGAAACTGAATGAAATATTGTGGGATTCTAATAAATTATTTGATATCAGCGAGCTAAGTTGCCCTATTTTAATTCACACAAATAGTGATACCACTGATGATAACAGAAATTTTTTACAGTCCATGTAGGAGGCCTAAATAAAGTACATGTTCAATACTTATAGTTGACGATGTTTACCACATGTGACATGTAAAATGCATGTTTTCTAAAAATACACCGTAAAAATAAAATAAAATAAGCATACAAACACAACTGCCAGTTTTATTGCTTGTAAAAAAATCTGAATATGTATGTACAGTACTGCTTTTGATGAGAGCACAGCCACTTGAAATTTGCCTATACAAATTCATACGTAAACATACGCTTAACACAGCATGTTTCTGAAAAATTATAATAATGTATCGCGGCCAGAAGTTTCCTCTACAAAGCCATACACAAAAACATGCTGTGCAAAAAGTCTGTTTGGTGCAGCAGTAGAGAAGTTTTTGTGAAAAAGCTTTTGTTCTGCTAAAAGCGAGATGCAACATGTCCTACATAGGCATGTTTCAGTAAAGAGACTTCTCAGACAAGAGCTTTCAACTAAAACCATAAAAAAAAACGTACTTACAATCAGCAGCACTACCGGAGTGTCGTGTCCACATAGCACAAGTACGTTCATTGTGCCAGTATTATTAAAACATCAGTGGTTGTACACAACACAAGTATTAGAAACGTAGAATTTGTTGTAGGATGGAAAGAATTTTTGCTTTAATTCACTCACAGCGCTTCATTTGAAGTTGATACTTACAGGTGTTTGAAAAAGCTTCCTTAATCCCTCCAAAATGTACAGCGCCTCCAATATACCTGTTCTAAGTCGAAGAACTGTCCGTTTCACAAGGACAAGAACGTTTTCCTAAATGGTTTCTTGTTCTTTGCAGACGCTGTACAAGTCCATCAGGGCACGTGCAGGTGGAAAATAGTGTTCCAAGTTCAGGCATTTTTAGTAAGTGGTGCACGTGCGCCTTATTTTTCACCTAGAAAGAGGTGTGATCAAAATGGACATTCATTTTTTTTATTTATTTTTTTTACCGCCTACGACAAACATCAGATATCGTAGGGAAGTACCTACGCCAGCCAAACCCTTCTTTATCAATGAGTTTATTTTCTCATTGATTAAACGTTTTACCTTTTTATTGATGCTTGGTTCATCACATACCAATATTAAACAGACTTTCTAGGCAAGCTCGCATTACTTATTGTTTCAGCAATAACGTCTTTAATTTTCCAAGGTCGGAATTCACTGGAGACAGTCTACATCTTCAGTTTTTGGCATAAGCATTATTCGACACAATATTAAAATATTGGGGGGCGTGGAGGGGGAAGGGGGGTTCCCATCTAAGAGCCATGCTGATTTTGACCATAGGAGCTAAAATCGTGCTGATTTTGATCATAGCAAAATCATAAATTAAGCACGATGTTCCATTTTTAGTTTGTACTGAAGATTTGACGACATTTTTTTTATATCTCATGAAGAAACAAGTTCAATGGAAGCATTTCTATAATCTTGCTTTTAACTTGGATCAAGCCAACACAGTTCCAATCCACATTTAATTTAATGGGCAGTATCATCTTTACTTAATACCGTTACTCACATATCAATACCGGTAAAGAGAAAAAAAATGCTGTAGTCTGTTTGGAACTTCAATGAGTACTTAGCTTCAAATCAATGTTAAGCTACTTAGTTTTACGACACCAAAAATATTTCGATACAACTCTCAAGTTACAAATAGCGTTTTCTCAACACCAACGACCAGCATTGATATCAGGCTTCAGCTATATGCAAAGAAAACTCATTGAGAACCAGACAAGAAGTTCAAGATAATTACCAAATATGGTTGGATCAAGTTCTGTAAAAGTTCATACCTTGGTAAGTAATGTTAACATAGAAATGTACGTTGCATACTCGGCTCTGTCATCTGGAGAGGTAAGGATTGCATCTGGAATCAGTCGGTGGCTGATGTTTGGTCTCTATTGCATTCAATTTATATACTGTAACTTCTTGACATCTGGCCAACGGTTGCGTTACAATCGAGATGAAACAGCCAATGAATGGGGCGAATATATGGAAATTTCAAGTTTAATGCAATTATGTCATAAGCTTACTTTGTTGCTTGACTTAATACAGAGGAATAAAGTAAGTACTTTATTAATAATGTCACGGTTAGTAAAAAACAACTGTATTTCCACTTTCTGCAATAATTACTTGTAACTAAATGGCAAAGAAGCAAAATAGTTGTTACATCATTCTTGTCAACGTTAAGTTCCTTTCCAGCTTAGTTCATGTTAAACATAAGTTTTCTTTTTCGGCGTTTATCCCAGATGCATTCTCAAAAGTCTGTTACGATGCCGTAAATAATTAGTTGTCATATTCTAATTCAACAGAACGAAAAATCAAAACACAGCTCACGGTTACATAGGATAAATAAAATTAGCGTATTAAACTAAATAATTACATTCGTTTATAAGCTTTATCATTAATCCACTTCTACCAACACAATATAATTCCTAAGTTAATAATTTGCAGAATATATTATGTTAACAAATATGTATGAAAAAATTAAGGAAATTAAAAATTACATACCGTTAATGTAAATTCACACCATGACCTCCCCCGCTCATAGCTCTTAACAAATATTTGAAACTCTTCCAGTGAAGAAAAATTTACCTCCTACACAAAAAGAAAGAAAAATATTCCATATATTGTTAGTTTCATATATCTGTCATTTCAAATGTAGTAATAAATGTACCACTTATATAAAAGTGGTGTGTCAAAATACTATCGTTTCAAGACAACTGGAATGTAATTTGTTCTCCTTTCTAATATCACTATAACTAGTTACAACATGGTTTGATGTAAGAACAGCAATCATGAGGGCTGAATTACGCTTCCGATTGCTAAATTTAATCCCTCGATTGGCCAATCAGCTTTCAGATTTTAGGAACAGATTCGCATGTTCGAAAATTTCAACTAATATCCAAATTGAGTTAAATCTAAAACTGTCTTATTTGTTGAAGTTATGTTGTATGCACTATGGAAAACTACAAGACAGAATTCGAAACGCAGAACTGCAGTGGCAAAAACGTCAAAGCTGATTAGCCAATCGATGGATTGTACTTACCAATGAGTAAACATAATTCAGCCTTCATGGTTACTGATGCTATATTAAACCATCAGTAACAGCATCTTTAAAGAAATAGGCGGCTATGTCAACGAAAAGATATATTTCATAAAATAGTGCACGCTCTTCGCTTTGAACTCGAGTTAAGACTTTATTTGCCCACTCAGTAGAAGCACAAGCCATGCACGAAACATATTCAAATTACAAAACAGAGCTGGATATATCTAACTATAATATTTATATGCTGTGATAATCTCTTAATTCTCAATCACGTCTCACAACACACACACACATACCTACATAAAACAGAAAGTCGGAATGCCAGATTTCCTGTCACATATTTTGAAGTATAATGAAGTGACAATGAACTGCTTACCCAACTATTTTCATATATTTTATTTCATTTTTCGTAACATAATACAGTGTTATCTTAGACACTTGCCTAAGTGATAGAAAAAGGAAGTTAAGTCATCTCATGAAACAATTTTTACACTTCTTTTGCACAAATACTTGTATGTCACTGAATCACCTTTAATCTCTGATGAAATACCAAATCACATCACCAGTAATGATTCTCGATGTCCATATTTTGTGATGAGGATGAAGATCAATTTTTTCTTCCGCTTTAAGAAAACATATAATTACGAGGAAATCAGTTGTCATCTTTGAAACACGATCAGCAGGCGTGGATGGACCGGATATTACTCTTTTGATAATTTCACAAGGTATGATCTCCATTGGGAAATTAGAGACTCGACAAAAGACGTAGCCAGAGCACTCAGATGTTCCTGCCGTCTAGTAATGAAACAGCAAACTAAATGCTCAGTTATAAGTAACACAACTGCATGAAAGATCTGTTACATTTGACTTCTCGTAATTACATTTAATAATATTTCGCAGCTTAATGTTCAACTAGAATCAAATTCCACTCAAGTAGATTTAAAGCAGGTAGGAAATCAATCGTTTCCCAAACGATCCACTGGTTTTCTCTGACAAGGGAACTCAGTTTTATACCAATACATATTTTTAATGGATTGTTGTACGCAGAATCCGTATCTACTTCTGTTTCCATCTCCGTCCTATAGTTTTCGAACTTCCCGCATGGTGATCAGCAAAATGTTTTAACTTTAATTACTTTTTTTTTTACCTGGCTGTTGGAAGAATAATTACAATGACTAGGTATCAACAAAAAATCAATCAAGTCCCACTTTTGGAACAACTCCCTAAAATATCTATTTTACGACAGGAATTATAAAAACATATCAACAATGACGATCACTATAGAGTATATATGGCTAGCAGATTATACTTGAAAGAAAAAAGAGAAAACAAAAAATGCAATATAATCCACAAGGCTAATTATTTCGATTGAGAATATGGAAATTGATCGGAAAACGAATTATCCCTAGCAGCATTAGAATATCGGGCCAACAATGGGCCAATAACAGAGATATCGCTCATGGTTGCCCGCTCTGTACCAAATCCAATCGACATGGTGTGGTACGATATTTCGACATTCAATGCTATTCCTGAAACTTAAGAAACGGGTTGTATTTCAATCAGAAAACATACAAAAAGATATTTGGCAGATTAAAATATACAATTTAAAGGAATATCACTGTCTTAAGATATCGTTTGGAGGACCGTCGTATCTTTTCAAATATGTCTACGTCTAATGGAAACATAACAGCTATGTATAAAACTTCTACGCACTCTCTACTTAAAAGTCGTTCTGTAATGAAAATCCTGTCTATGTCACCACATTCCATGTCTGATCAGTGGGTTGAGGAAGAGAATAATCGACGTAATTTCCCGATATATAGCTCCGCAGTGGCTAAGACGACAGACTACAACTCTCCAAGGTTCGAATCCAGCAGCAGACAAGTGCGAAAATTTTCAACTATAGACCCAGACGAAAGAATTGGTTACGTAATGGAATAAAACCGGGATGTAATGAAGATCACATTTTTTACTAAAGCTACTGAAAAATTTACACAATTCTGTTTATTAAAAGAGTAAAATTTTCTCTCAGTGAAAGATGGTGCTTTTCGATAGCAATCAACATCGATCTTTGATACTGGCAATATCGGCAAAATTGTTTGCATTTGATATTGATTGATATCGGATAACATCATCGATCGAATTCGTAAATCATGCGTTGTGATATCGGCTGACATAGATATGCTACTAGGGATTAGATAACCCGGATTCTAGAAATCCCAACTTTGTACCTTAGTGATATCCAAATAATAAGTTTCCCATATATCAATCATATAAATAACACAGATGTTCATTTTCCGAATGATCCGAATATTTGACAAATCCCGGCTAATTTGTTGATTCACCTTCGATTAACGCAGGCGGTATACGAATTATTGAAATAACTGTCATCCAAACGAAGTGTAAGTTAATCTTCAGAATTTTCATGCTTTCCGTATTCTAAATTATTAGAGTACGGGTAACCCAAGCTTTTAAAATTTCCGGAATCCGAATACTTCAACACTTTATTCAGGCTATCCTCACATTCCGATGGTCAATATCCTATTAAACCGGATGATCAGTAAATAGATAATTCGAATGACATACATTCGAATCTGGCTCCGGATCTGGATATAGGGAAGTTAAGAATTTGGATGACTAACAAGTGGATAATTTGGTAGATCGCAAGAAAATTTTAAACTCATATCTATGACAGATATCCTGATACTTCGAATGACCTTTAACCTGTCAGAAGATGAGTTAACACATTATTCGTATGACATACATCTGATTAATTCAAAGAAAGAATATCGATGTTAAATATGATTAATATTCCAAAATTTGATTATTTGGATATCCTCATCCACAAGTTCGGATAACTGGAATTCCAGTTATTTAATAAATCGTCATCAGAAGAAGCCTGGGGTTCAATGGTTACAACAATTCACCTCGAATAAGTCTTAAGAAGGCGGCACAGGATTGAGTTCCACTCATGCCTGTCAACCTGACTGAACTTTTCGAGGATATTCCTGTGTCTCAACTGACGAATACTGGGATGTTACTTAAAATATAGATTCTGACCAACACCTTCATTATCATCATTGTCCGCGAAATAGTGCTCACCAATGAACGTCATCCTTGAGACAAATGAATAGCTTCGGCCACCACAGCAAATAAAATACACAAATGAATCATCTTCATCTCGATTCACTCAATTATTCTTCAGTCAAATAATCTGCCATGCAAGCTATTTATCAGTGCCCTAATAATAATGTGCTTACTATTTATCTGGTTTATATGGATAATGGTAATCCAGACCGTTCTAACTTCTAAAATTCGAATTTCTGGCTCGTCATCCAAATAATCCAGAAAACACCATCTAAATTATTAAAATATTCCTCACCCTGGACAATTTATTGAAGATAATCCGGGATCCACCATCCAAAACATAGTTACAATTATAAACATATATTTAGTAATTTTAGACTTAAAATGTGACTAATAGCATTCAGACTTGCAAGAAAAAAATACAGCGATAAGTTTTCAAATATAGAGAAAGCAATAAAAATTGAAGAACAGAAATTATGGGGAAAAAATATGTAAGTCTTAATATATCTGCCCATAGATAAAATAAAAAAATAGTTACATGGCCAGTAACAGAACTTTATCCATAGAGGTCACATACTAAATTTTATTAAAGTATGAGATAGTTGGATGGACAACTACAAAACTGTGAATGATCTGGTGTTGAATGGTCCCTGCTGATTTGCACTTAATAATTAAACGTTACTTTGCTATTTACCATTAACAAATTACGTTAAGATAAAGGTTACTAAAAACTATCACCTCTTTACTTGACAAAAACTTAAATGTAATTTATATGTATTTTTATACGTGAGCTATATCCTTAGTATGTAGTGAACATAGAACGAAAGTAGTCTCTAGGAGTGACTAGAAGTCAACTTTTCTTCCCGATTAAATTAGGATAAACACTATTTGATTATTGATTACAATCTATTTGATTCATGCAATATATCACACAACCATACGCTACATAGCTGATCATACTACTGTCCGTGATACAAAAGTTATGAGTACTAAAACGATTGCTCTCATTTAATAAAAGTTTCATCTGTTACGTCGTACCCACCCACTGACTAAAACCGTAAGACGGCCCCTGATGTTCTTCACAAAAATGACGCTCGAAGACCGGGAAACAACTGACAAATATATTTAGCACCAACCCTTAAAAATATCGGTAATTAAGATTTTTGCGCGCCGCCATGCGAATAATTTGAAAATTACAGGATTCAGATAAAAACGGAGCCCATATTTGAATTCAGCGTACAAAATATTTAATATGACATTTACTTTATATACGATTCAGATTGACACTTTGCGACCCAGCCATATGAGAATAACTTAAGAAAATGAAGGTTTATGATACCAACCATTTGGTTTTTCTTCTCATGACTTCCTTTCAAGTCCTTGTCGGCTTTATCCTTAGATTTCAAGTCTCTGATTTTCTTGGGACTGTCATTTTCACCATCTAGAAAAAAAA
>JAGDQP010033916.1:0-20415 GCA_022664845.1 Lepisma saccharinum | reverse complement strand
AACGCATGGGTTTACGTCAACATTAGCACTCCCACGTCAAGTCGTTGTTTAATGATAACTCTGGAAATCGGAAGAATAATAATTGGACTGGTTTAGTAAATTCCCCGTTCCGTTACTTCCGATTGTCGTGACACGCAAACAGAAAATGGGATGTCGTAACTCAGTTTGAAGTCAATGATCGAACAGGCCCACGTAGTAAAATAGCTTGGAAATCAACCTCTTCCTACAAAGAGGGTAAAAATTCAAAGTAATCAGTCGAGATTGTATCAGTAATCACGATGTCAACGAGAGTATCAATTAAAATTTGTAGCCACTTTCGAATAGTACTTTGCACCTAAGTAAGCCGTGACCCGCAATATACTTTAGCTAGGCAGGGTGCCTATGTGCGATTCATTTGTCCTGTAAATGAATATATGTAAAGTTCGCAAGGATTTTCTTTTATCTTTGAATAATTAATTGTCGCACCTTTCTGTTTAGTGACTAATTCACGTTAGAGATAGAGGAGAAGACATACGACATAGTGATGCGTTGGAGATCCTCCTCGGTAGTTCTCTTCTGCTGAGTATAGACTCTACCTGCTTTCGTAAAGACCCCTGGCCGTATAAAGTAATTCTTGGTTTATAAGTTACGAAGCAGGATAAAGGCGAGAGGATGGCAAGAGGATATTGTAAGCCGATTAAAGTAAAGTAATCCTTTTACATCCATAAGTCAAGAGTGAGCAAAAGACGTCTCTCTCAATATATAAAAATGAATGTCACGATGTTTGTTCCTGCATCAATTCAAAACGGCTTGATGGATTGAAACGATTTTTGCACATGATTAGATAATGGACGCATTTGGGACGTTATGATACTTTTGTTAACCGGAAGTGACGGTGTCGCGAAGGAATGAATAAAAACAGTAGTTTCATTGTTATAACAATGCAATAAATACATTGTTTACATGTTTAAGTTAACACAACAATTAGAAATAAATAAATAAATAGCTTCCCTCATTGTTGTTTGCGATTTTTATTTTTGGTTGTTTCTTCAGGCTTTGTTGATTTTACAGATAATTCTATGATGCGGTTATTGTTATTTCGTATGTAATAATATGTAATGTTTATCAGTATGTAATAAATTTATTTAATAATAGCTTTTTTTTAAAAAAATTTAAAATTGGATTGTTGTAAATAAAAATATGTAGATTTAATGTTTTAAAGCAATATAGTAGTATTTCGCAGGAGTAGTAGTAGTAGTAGTATCAGTAATTGTAGCAGTAGTTATAGTAATAGTTGTTGTAATAGTAGTAGTAGTAGAAGTGACCGTAATAGCTGTAGCAGATCTGTCCAATTGGGGCGCAGCCCCCTGGAGTGTCTAGTGAAGATAAAGGGGGCGCAGCCTGCCACGTATAAGTGAGTATTGGTGACTGTCCCGATGACTGTTGCCAACATATTTTATTCACCCCGCACCAACCGGGCGGGTACTTTAGCTAGTCCATGTTTAAAGAAGAAATACTTCTTTTTGTTTTCTTATTGCGCTATGACATTACAATTTAAGGTAATGGAACACTTTCTTCTAACGCTGCTATTAACAAGGACTTGAAAATTACAGGACTTAATTAAATGTGATTTGAAGAAGGAGAACATTCCATTCTAAACGATAAGAGAAGCATCTACCTGTTGGCAAAATAATCAGTATTGAGGATTCGTACTTTTATGACTGTCGTAAGGATTCATGTTTCTGAAGTGCTGAAATGTGCCCTTCTTCCTTCCAAAGTATGGATCTTTCGACTGCGTAGACATTGGGTATCAAACTTTGCTATGACGAAAACGTAGTTTTACCCTTCTTCCAATGACATGTTCCAGAACCTCAAGCCAAAAAAGTTTAGTATGCGCAAATGATGTCAAAAGTTCATTTTTCCCTTTTGTACTGGACGTGTTTGTATGCCAGAATTTTCATAGAAGAGACCTTTTGTTTTCAAAGGAGGAGCACCATATGTGGTCAGTATATTTTCGTTGTCGTCAATAAATTCGATACAGCCACAGGCGGGGGCGATCCGGCTCTCCATACCCCTCTGGATATGTCCCTAATCGTGGGGTGAAATACTGGTTTTGCAGGCATCATCCTTTCCACACAACAAAAGCATTTCAAGAAGTTGGATTTATCACTAAGGCTAGCGTGAATTGCTTGCGATTTGGGTGAGTAGCGAATTAAAATACGTGTTCTATGTGTAAGGGCTGATTTTCATGAAAGCTTGCGTTGCTTGCGATTTGGGTGAATAAACAATTGAAACACGTGTTTCAATTGGATATACACCATTGTCACAAGCTTTCATGAAAATCAGCCGTAACATGAGTTTCTATTAGCTACTAATAGAAATCGCCAGCAAAGCACGTGGTGAACGCCTGTAAGGAAAGCAGACCTCACATTCTAATATTTCTGGAAGCTTTTTAGGATTTAAATAACACAAACATATTGACCAGTCAACTTTATTACAAAAGTAATTTATTTTTAAAAAAAGAAATCTTTCCTCACCGAAATATTTTCTATACACATTTCATTGCATCTCTTAATTCAACACAGTCTCAAAACAACATGAAATCACAATGAAAAATAACAACAGTCTTCCAAAGGTAGTGTTCTTGTTTACTAAACAACTAAACGATAAACATATTATTAAGTACAGTTAGTCAAGTGTACTTTAGAGAAAGGAACAATTGGAGGCAGGTAAACGTAAATGCTGCTGTAATTAAGTAACAAAAGAGTGTACATTTCTCACAATACGATTTGTGTCGATTAATCAAACAATTTTTTAAAATTACATAGTTAAATTTTATTTAACAATTTGATATACCACATAGAATATAAATATGATGAATTAACATTAAGTATGACGATATAGGAAGGGAATTTATAAAATATTAGGAGGGACGTTCAAAAAGTAACCGACATACCCCACTCTGTGTAGACATATATAACTTTTTCTATTTCTCAATTTTGCTCAGAGTTTCATTATACTGAACAGTCTTTCATTATAAAGTGACTGACAATTTATGTTCATGTCTTTTTAAGTTTAAAAGTAGCAGTTATTTGACGAAGACAAGGTAGCCAACAATGGAAATGCTAAAGGTAGAACATCGGGCTGTTATCAAGTTTTTGAAGCTAGAGGAACAAAGAACAAGCATAAGCAAATGGTGAGTGGATATATAACGATGATATTTCTTCAGAATACCAGATAGAGTACTGGTCTACACAGTGGGGGAAGGACAAAACATAATATTGAAGAATGAACGTCCAGTGAAATTTTCCAGAAATATGAAATCTTGGTTGTGAGCATTATGCGTTTGAAATACATAGTAAAGAATCTTCAGAAGTAGGTACTGTCATCTGTTAACTAGCTGTTATATCTAACCTGATTTTTGTAACCTGTGTCAATGGATTTCAAAAATGCCTACACATAAAAAATGTCTAACCTGACTTTTCTAACCTAACTTTAAAAAGGAAAAACAAAAGGAAGCAGTTCTTTATAAGTACAAAGAAAAAGGTAAAAGCTATTTTTAATTTTAAAAAGTTAAAAATTATCACCTTTCTGGGAATCGAACACAGGTCTCCTAACCAGCAGTTCACCACGCTATCCAATATACCAAGCTGCCAGTCGAAAACTGTTGGTTTTACATGCGCCTACTTCCGAAGTTTCTTTACGATTTATAAGCTCTTTATTTGAAAGTCCTCTCTGGTATTTCAGACGGTACAAGTATTTACTACTCTGCTCCAACATTTAGCCATGGGGCAAAAAAGTTAGTACAACTAAGTTTTATAAATCCAGATTCAACTGACTACTTGTGCGATGATGTCACAGATCTCCGTTGCCTTGACAATAGCTAGAAGTTTCTCCAAACAAAAAAGACAATCTCTCTGACAGTTGATACGTGATCAAAAGAATTACCTTGAATTGTTCAGCTTTGCTGACGCAACCTAAACTTGTCATTTAAAGAGGGTGAATGAACACAATTATCTCTTTTTTTTTTTTCATTTGATAACTACTGAGGTTCTGCACTGTTTCATAATCCATAGAAATATCACATTCAGTACTGACAAACGTTGAGTGATAGGAAGCCGACACAAAATTTTCGGGTTCTATAGGTATATAAACGAATGGCTGCATCATTTGTTTAGACAGTAAGCACACTGATTATTATCCCAACATATGGAGAAGTGGCGTAGGACTTAAACAATCCTTTACAGAACAATGACAGTGGTGAAGTTTCTGTCGACTGTGTGTGGGGCAGGGGTAGCCAAAGCCCAGACTTTCAATATTTGTCCACAGAATAAGAAATGTAGCATCGACATTTTCACATAAAACTTCGATATTAGCGACATTTGTGCGTAGGCCTGTCGTCTGTCTGCAAAATGTTGCTTATCTTGCAACACTGCAGAATCTCTGACGACGACGTGCAATTAGGAATTGAAAAAAATAAATGTTTTTTGTTTTTTTGGCAGGGTGTGAAAGTGTCAGGTACTATCGTGCAATTGGAATTCATGGAACTATAAAACTGAAATGTTTTAAAAAAAAATACAACAGACGAAACAGTTTCGTAATCATATTTGCAACTACTTGGTATTATTTCTTTTTTCAACGACGACAATAACAACAAGTACCCATCTTCCGAGTTCCCATATACAGTATTTTCATACTCTTGGAAATTTTATAGCCAATATAATGAAGTAATTACTTTTTTATTGAATAACACGCAACTAAGATAACCAGATGTTATTCCAGATAAGAAGACCCAAGCGTGAGATGGCAGTACAAATTCTTATTAACATTACGGTTAATATACGGAGTTTCATATCTCCTTTTATTCCGTGGTCAGTCCCTAATCAGGTTCACTCATATAATGACTTGTCGAAAATACGTCCCATGGAGAGGACGCTAGTGTTTACATTACGAATATTAGTACTGGTGGCGTAACTGTGATCTTTGTACTAGATAAGGGTATGTAATGGAAGCACATGGTAAAACATTTTGTACACAACCTACCAACAACTGGGAAGTATAAATATTATGGTCAGCATTTTTGTGAACTCTCAGGAAATTCCGATACTAGCCTATCTTATGCATAAACAATCCGTGACAGGAAGGACATTGGAATCCCTTTTGAAACAATTACAAGCTCCGATAAAGAAGAAAACGACGTGAAAAGTTGACACATGTTGTCATACGTTTTCTACGAAAATGCTCCTGTTCATACCAGACACTTGCAGAGCGGAAATGTGGTTTTGCACTAGATCACCATCGACCCTAGTGTTTCGGTCTGGCTCCCACTTGAAGAAACACCTTAATAGCATAAGATTTCCAAGCTAATTTAAGTTAAATAGTGATGATACAAAGATTTTTTTTAATGAACAGGACAACTACTTGTATTTTTATTTTTCTGAAATTTCTTCATTATCTACTAAGTAAGAAAGATGCATTGAATCGGGGCGGGGGGAGTATTGGGCGGCAACAGAAGATCTATTTCTATCTTGTCTTTGCATACCTAGATAGACTATTTCTTCTTGAACATTCCTCCAAATTTATCCACAAACATTACAACGTGAATTAAGTAGTGAACGAGACAGGATTTAACACAGTTTTATGAAGTAATGTTATAAAACTCTCAATATATCATAGAATGTAATACAAGAATCTGTTATTAAAACACATATATTGTGCTTGTTGGAAACCTACAAGAAGTACACGATTTTGAATAAAATTGAAAGTAATTGAATGTTGGAAAATAATGTTGCCTGAGATAGGTATATGTCATAATTGGTACACACTTATAGTTTTCCATTTGAAGATTACCCGAGATTGAAAAGTTCGACTTATTTTAAATACTTTGTCACTGCATTAGCAAGTACCGAAGCATAAACATATTTATAAATATTACATTTTCTCCATATCAATAAAATTACCATAATCATTATTTCTGGAATCATTTCTAATTTTGTTGTAGTAGTTGAAATCTTTTTTTCAAGTACATCGGAATTTCCAGTTTGATTTTTTACTTTTCAAAGGATTTAACAGTAGCATTAAAAGTAAACTTTACGAAGATACTTATGAATTTGCGCCAAATAAAGATAATCAAAATGTGTTTAAAACAATTTAAGGAGCTTGGTACGTTTATTTTTGTCTAACTTGTAAGATTGCGAAAACATTTTCTAGTATTTCGTCATCTAGGAACCAGAAGGTCCACTTGTTTGGCGAAATAGAGTTAACACTGCAGTCAAAGACCTTGTACTGAAGGGCATCAAACCCAAGAATAATATCTCACGACACGACCTCCAAATGGCTATAAATGGATTTATACAGACTTTAAATGGAACTTCAAACATTAAAAGTGTTTTTCCCCCTCAAAAGTAGCAAAAGTGGACATAGAACCTTTTGGTTCCAAAGTGACGTTTTATGTTTACACTTTTTTGTGTTTAAAACATAAAAACAAGAAAACTGTTTAAAATATGTTGTAAGTCTTTCATGGTTCCTTTTATTATTATTTATAAGCAACAATAGAATTGTAAACCAAATATTACCATAGGTTAGGTAATTTACCTTCATCACTTCAAAGAAATGTATTTACTGCATTTCGCTAGATATCATTTCACCAGATACTCCAGTTCTGGTTTTACGCTTGTTCGTTTAAAATAAAATAATTATAAAAAGTTATTCTTTTTCACTTTATTTTATACCCAAATTCATATTTTGTTTCCAATGTCCAGTTTATGAGTAACATATTTCTATTACCTTTGTAATAAATTAATAATTAAAACCTCTCATTTTAGGACACACAAAGCATTCAGTATAATTTTCACACTCTTCACAATTCAAATACACTGAAGAAATAAGTGTTCCACAAGAAACTCAATGATATCAGCAGCGGTTCGGGTTCTAAGAAACACGTGAACGACTACCAACACATACATAGCTAAACACACTCAGTCAACAGCTATCCTGTATTTCTAGGCTTAGCTGAATTGCCCATAGTGAAACTTTTCTAGTACACCCGAAACTGGGATTCTTAATGGATTAGCTTAAAATATTTCGCGATCTGAATGATTCTTACATACTGTCGTATGCTCTTTAAATACTCAGGTTTCTTCTTTTTTAATGAAAAAAAAAACTTGAATTGATGTCCAACAAAATGTTACAGCCTACTCTGTAATGCATACGGATAATGGTTTATTTGACTGCGAGAGAAAAATGTACCTAACGAGACGCTTCAGAACTGAATAAATAATTTCTACGCTGCTTTTACGAGCGTATGAGTACAAAAATAGAATCGTGGCATGGTGCAGCATGCACATGGTGGTCCAACATTATAACGTAGGTAACTACCAGTATAATATTATTACTGCACTGTTCTTCACAAAAGTTCTTTGCGCGTACGGTACTTAAGTGTTAAAGCAGTTTCATGACAATTTAGGTATGTAATCTACGTTGAAGAATTGTTTTCTCATTACAGAACTCAAGATCCGTCACTGGACGATGTATTACTATAGTGTTAAGTATCCCCACAATTTGTATGGCCCATTTCTCAAACTTGTTAATGGTAAATGAAATATAATGCAATAATACGTAATAATGTGAAGAATTCCTATTTTGTTTGTAGGACAGCAAGTAACATATGGAAGTAAGATATGTTGTTGCAACGTATTGTTGTATTATTGTATTTTGATCTTTGTTGTGTGCACTATTAAACATTTTTTTACCATTTACGAATTTCGTTGTTGGTGTACAACATCCTCTTTTAAACTGGAAATTATGGAAGAATAACAATATAATACTAATTTCATAACACATTGTTATTTTTTGTACGTTGTTCATAGAGCATTATTAAAGTTGAAAGAAGAATGATATTGCTTAAATGTTTATAACCAACAAATGTATAAAGTAATAACAAACGTTTACATTGTATTTTTCTAGTTTATGAATGTGTAGCTATCGCTTAAAAGAAATTCATATTGGACTTGGAAATTGTTAGGCAAAAAAAGAAAGGAGTTTATGCCCTGTCAATATCGAGACACTCATAAAGAATTAAAGACTCATGCAATTGGGGTAACTGAGAAATGGGGTAATTGGTACTTATAATATGCTCCATGTTCAATAAAACCTTTACGTACATCAATTTGTTAATTGTATGATACTATTTTTCTATCAATTGTTTCTCAGGAACATAAATAACCATCTTTATTACTCTTGCTAAAATTTCATAGCAACTCATGTCCATTTAAAACATAACTCTAGGTTTCATACATCACTTTAAATATCAACCAAGGTGAGTACTTTCTATATTAAACATTTTACGTCAAACAGTGTGGTCGCTCTGATGTATAGAGAACTGAACAACATACGTATGTATACGTACGAACTTGTCGCTTGCCCCATATTCCCACCTAAGGTAAAATGTGTTTAGTGTGAAACATTACACACTAATGGCACACTACAAACTTGAGTTTCATTGTCTTCAACTATGTCATATCTTACAATACAGAAAACATCCAATAATTATGTTTATACTGAATTTTACTCTTTTCTAATACCCTTGAAATTACGGTAGAGAGAAAGATAAAAGCATGGTTTTTTTTTGTATTTTAGGTCCAAAATATCAGTGAATGTGCAGTACTTTTCTTCCCCCACTCACTGCTTCAGAAAATGTAGTTCTCCCATTTCCGAAATTTGTTCTCAACTCTTATCTTTGTTCCACATGTCAATCACCTTACATACCAGATGCGCTCAGCATGTTGCAAGGTTTTCAACCTTTTTAAAAAAAATACTCTTTTTGTTGACCGTTCACTGATTGGCTGGCAAGTTTATTTTCTCAGGTAAGCAGAATGTCCATGAAAAGACTACTCAAAATCTGAATTTTGTCTCAGGAAGTGATTTGTTAGAGTAGCATAATATACTACTATTTTAATTTATTTATTTTAAATACAAATTCATAACACAGAAACATGTGGAGTGTATTTTAAGCGCCAAAAAATAATTTTAGATCTGTGAGGAAATTATCAACCACGAAAATGCTCTCCTTCAATTTCTTAAATAAATTATTTTTCGATTTTATGGTATGTGTTTGTAGTACAATGACAATTGTATGTACTATATATATTCATGTATTGTAACTAACTATGGTGGCATTTTGTACAATTTAACTCCTCAAATTAAAAGGCAGCTAATTAACACGTAGAAAGGTTTTAAACAAAAGGTTATTGTAAAATGAATCCTCCCAATTCGCTCCATAGAACATGTGACACATAAGAATGTTTCTAATTTTTTAAAGTATGAATGTATTTAATAGAAATATTAATAGTTCAGTTCCATTCTGTAGAAACAAATTCAAAATTGTATTTGCACTGGTTCTTTGCCTGGCCTCCTTATAAATTACATAAAAAGCTGAAAAGCTTTGATGTTTGGTTGGAGAAGATATCTGTTGATGATGTAGATGCCTGGTGCTGTTTTTTTTTCCTTAGATTCAAATAATTGAAGGTCGTTTCGAAACGTTTGTTGAAGTTGCAAGGTACTACATTGAAAAATGACATTGGTTTGATTTTTCTACGGGACCTTCTTTTCAAATTCAGGGGTAGAGCATGCTGAACGACTCTTGAAAACTATCTATGACCAATCAAGTTGTAAGTTTAGAAGAGAATAAGTTAAATGAATCGAAGTAAGAAGAAGAAAAAGTAATGAAATAACTGTACTTATCACACATCGAATTAATTATTTTTAAACACATTTTCAAATAACTTTTTTCTAAATGTATATCCATATTTAGTTGGACCATGTCCATCGTCTGTTAACTCTTACGTATATATGCATGTACACATATTACAAATACATCATAAAGTCTCCCTCTAATTACAGAACAATACAAAACATCATGATAGGTAGACATATGATCTACCTTATACAGTAACCAAACTCACAAAGCTTGTTGATGTTTCAAGTCCGATTTACGTGGCATAATCACAAGCCTCAGTCTACTTAGGTTAGCGCTTGAAACTAAACATAAACCGGAATTTTTACCAAAACCAGTGTTTGATAAAAAGTGGAAAGCCGGTCATTGAACAAGAAACCGGAATTTGATTTTAAAAGTACCGGTGTTTAATACCATAAATAAAATTAAGAGCTTATTCCTGTTTGTACAACAGAACCCTTCTTTCCTTGTATCACTACGAGTAACACCACGAATAATCGATGCACTAGTAAACGGGATCTACGAAATTCACCAGGTTGAATAAGAAATTTCAAAGAAAAGAAGTTTAACATTTGAACTGAAAAGGAACTGAACTGATCACTCTCTGAGCATAGAACATACATATCGAATTAAGACACAAGGGACCAAAGTCCAACTAACTCTATACACAAAATAAACAATAACCATTTCCAGTAACATCTTATGATGAATATCTTCTCAATATCATCTTCCAACTACTGTTCACTCTGTTTCTTGTCGAAAACATCAAGTATAGAACGAAATTAGATAATTAGAAGGAAAGACTGTTGTCTCAAAAATCTTTCCGACTTTATCACACTGATATCTAACCCTTTAAGTTTTCATCTCCTATGAGTAAATATTACCTGCAATATTCTTACAGATAAAAATCCTAGAATATTGGAACTTATTATTGCATTTGCGAAATGAATGTTAGGCCTTTGTTAAGTATGATGAAACAAACACCACCCGCTTCACCAATAAGTACCTTTTGAATAGCTTTTACGAGCATTGTTTTCTTTTTAAAACAAGTCTGTTAAGTAACAATGGCGAGAGAATAAAGAGAGAGATTTAAAAATGAGAAATATGTGTCACAACTGCACTTTTCTAATACACCATCACTTCACACAACACCGACGTGTAGAGTCTGTTCCACCGATTTGGCACACCACTTGCTTTTATGTACACATATCTTCCACTCAGTTTAGAGGAACACTCAAAATTTAACTTGGATTGAAACAAGGCATTGTTCATACGAGTCACATAACTACACATTGTCTCATTCTTGAGTTGATGTTCTTCTTGTCTTGGTTTATTGGACACATACACTGTTAATCGATCCAAGTTGAAGATGTAGTCTCTATATGTAAGCACTTTTTCTGAAAGATATGGAGAAAAAGGTCTTATGTAATGTGTTACATATTTTAAAGAACATTCCTAAATCTAAGGGAAGTTATTAAGTTTGGGGCTACCTTTCATCCACCGGAAAGACAAATTCTAGAAACACTGACACTTTTTGACACAATTGCAAGCAGTGAAATTCACATCATTTCCTTTCCAATTAAGAAACCTAATCCTAAATTTTACCCTCCAATATTAAAGGTATTTCTACGCCTAAGTTAAACTTGAACAAAGATACATTACCAATTAGGTTTCATAGTTTTGGTAAATATTCACACATATAGATTTTGATATTGACAACAACAATCAAGCGATTTTAACAATGAAGAAGAAGGAAAATAAAAAAATCGGCATCGATCGAACTCTTGAATTAGTTATGAACATTCTTCATTGAAAGTTATAGAACTATCTCGGCTTGAATTTGTAGGAGCAGCATTGAAATTTCGTGCAACAATAAAAATGCATTAGACATATACGAAGGTAGTGCTGCCATCTTTTGTTGGAGATTGTTGCTTTACATGAACTTTAACGAATTTGGTAAGCTGTAAAACAATCCAGAAAGCAACTTTCTACGTTGCACCACCCCTATACCTATGATAATTGTGTTAGGTTGTTCCCAGTGTACATGAATAATCTTGTGCACTTGCTAGTTACAATCTACTGTATATGATGCATTCGAGTCAGCTTTTTAATGGTGTTGAAGTCAGATATGTCGTTCCCGGTGGTTAGTATACATCGGGCACACGAGCAGGGATGATGCAATGGTGAAAGATAACGGTGGCGCTATTGGAATTCCACAAAACATATCTGCGCTTAATTATCAGACGGATAATGACAAGTCCCGAATTGATGCGACTGTTCTAAGAGGTTCTTATCAGTCCATTGGAATGCATCACAGAAGTCAATTGGAATGCAACCCTTTCCAACTTCGATTTACAATAAATACACAAGCACTAAGAGCGACTATGATGAAAATTGGAAATCAATTTTAAACAATTGGAAATTACATGTTTTCATTATAAAATAACAAAGCAATGAGAAATGTGCGAACTAGGTAATGAATATTGATAAAATAGGACAAGAAAGAAGTTATTGACTGAGTCACCATAAGGATTCATTGTCGTTAAGCATATTTACTGAGGACTACCGAAAGTATTATGAATATAGTATTAGCCACTATTAAATTCTAATAGTTAGACTTGACTTCTGCTCTAATTTTTTTTCAATATTTTACACTGAGTAGCATTTTCAATCTATATTAGTTAAGAATTTTATCTTCACATTAATTATAAAAATAAGTACATTGATTGTAAAAATCACTACAATGGTTGTGAAAATGTCTACATTGATTTTACCAATGGCTATATTGATTATAAACATGACTACATTGATTGTGAAAATGACTGCGTTGATTGTAAAAATGACTATAGTGATTGTAAAAATGGCTACATTGATTGTAAAAGTGACAAGAATTATTGTAAAAGCTACTACAATGATGAATCAGAAGATAATCTATTTATGCTTAATAGTTTGATTGAATTATACATATGTTTATTCTTGGATTCCTAACATCTAATATTAATAAAATTTTTGTTACCGAAATATCAATGAAATTGTTCGTCTGTTGTTAGCCAATTGTATTTTTTAGTACATTTTAATACTTCATGTGGAGGTACGATAAAACGCTAAAATTTCACATAACTTACTTTGTAGCAACTTAAAAGTGAAATCAAATAATGACTCTGTTGCACTATGTCTCAGTTTTAGATCTTAAAGTTAAGTCACAGTTCTTGCCTTTCCTTTTTAGCTAAACTGTTTTCATCTGGAAAAAATAACCTAGTAACTCGGGTTAACGCTCAATTCCAGTAGGTTTTCTCACATTTTCCCGTTTCACGTAAATTATTCAAATTTAAATGCAGGTAAACATAAAGTAACAATTATTAATTAAAATTTGTTTCATACATCAATAATGAGTGCCATTAGCCATAAAGAAATGCTAAGAATAGCTTCAACATTGAGTTTCAATGGTCCAGCAGACAGTGACTGGATACAATATTGTAGTTAGTATTATCACTTCTCTAAGGTTGAAGTAAAATGACGATCTCAAAAAAAGATGGCAGCACTATCTCCGTATATGTCTAATGTATTTTTATCGTTGCATGAAATTTCAATGCTGCTCCTACAAATTCAAGCCTAGAGAGTTCAGACTTTCAGGGAAGAAAGTTCATAAGTAATTCAAGAGTTCGGTCAATGCCAATTTTTAATTTTCGTTTTTGGTCTTTGTTGAAAGAGCATCATTGTTATAGGTTTTGATATTCACAACAACAATCAAGCGATTTTAACAATGAAGAAGAAGGAAAATAAAAAATCGGCATCGATCGAACTCTTGAATTAGTTATGAACATTCTTCATTGAAAGTTATAGAACTCTCTCGGCTTGAATTTGTAGGAGCAGCATTGAAATTTCGTGTAACTATAAAAATGCATTAGACATATATGGAGATAGTGCTGCCATCTTTTGTTCGAGATCGTTGCTTTACATTAACCTTAAATCTAATGATCATTATTACTCATTACTTAAGTAAGGAAACACACTAGCTCTGAAATGCTATTTATCTGTTTATCTGTAGTCAAATTTGAATAATGGACGTAAGTCAAACTAGGCAAGAACCCCCCGGTATTGAACCTTTGATCTGTTCACTTTTCCTGAATCCTTCGAACGTAAATGCAAGTAAACTTTAAAAAGATAGAAGCTTACGAATTAACGAAGCAATTTTTAGTGAAACATGATCGCTGTTGAGTGAGTCATAAAACATGATATAGTAATTCGTTCTATGCAATGGTTGAAACAAGTTGCAAGAAATAAATACTTTTTTCTCAAAATGTTTGGTAGAGTGTGGAAGATACCCGGAGTCAAAACGTAGATCTTATAATGTATATCCATTAAGATATAGAAGTAAAACAGCAAATATCATGGACTTATGGTTAGTGTCGTGATTTCTGGTTTCGAAGGTTCACAGATCTAAACCCTGTTTTCTTTATTGACTATTTAATCGATTACTTGATTTACTTTTATGGGCTGCAATGATAACTAGTCTAACAAGGGAAGATCCCGTTTTAGGAAGTGTGGTTTGGGAGCAGACTGCGTGTGATGGAATTTTATACTTCAAAAGATGCTACAATACTAGGGCGCACAATTCGGCCAGTTTCGAAATAACATAAGTCAAAGTGCAAACCCTACGTACTTTAACCTTATGTATTACCTTAAAAGTTTCCTCATCATCAGCCGTACGAGTGGAGGTGGTGGTAGCGGGCTGACTTTACAAGTCAGAAGTTGCAGATTTGTGTCCCGGTACATGAAAATGTTTTATTTTTTTTTTTTATTTTATTTATTTTTTTATTATTATTATTTTGTTAGCAGAAAATGTTAGCAGAGCAGCCACATTCAACGCACTGAGCTGCTCTGTGAGATAGAGTTTATAGAAGTAACAGCCTGTCAGATTCAGGTTTTGCAATTTTGGTCTATCATCTAATTCTAATATTTTGCTTGTTAATGACGTCACGTCTGACAACCTATAGTTAGTTTTATAAAATCTTGATCACAGAGCAGATTACTGCACTGAATGCAGCCAATATTGTCCGCTAAAATAGTGTTTCACGAAGGTTGTTCAATACGGCTATAGCGTCAGTACACTACTGCCTTCCCCTACTGGCCGGATGATAGTGCGAAACATTTTGGGGTAAAAAAGGTTGCAAACTTTGGTCTCTGTTATTTTGTTACTGACACAATAATGCGTCCTAAAATTTTTGTTGCTTTACGCCTGAAGAGTAAACTGCCACCACATAAAGTCTGCCCCCAAATTACACTTCCTAGACCGAAAGGTTACCCTTGTAAGTCTGTAAAGAGTTTATTGTATGTTTAAATTTAGTGATAACATGAATTTTAAATGTAATTAACTAATAATTACATCCTATCTTCGCAGATTTTACAATGCCACCTAACAAGTGAATGAAAACCACACTAAATTTGTATTGAAGTCCGACATACGCGATATTACATTTTCGCCTAAAATGGCTGTTAGGCAGTATTGTAAAAAGCCGGCGACAATATCCAGCTGTACTAAAAATACCAGAAAGCTAATTGTGATTTGGTAGAACGTAATTTTGAAACAATTGCAGATTCCGTTACATGTGTGACAAAACAAATAAACAATGGTGTTACTGATCAGCTATCATGCAAGAACCTTGCATGAAGTACATCTACAACGCCAAATATAAAACTCGTAGAAATTAAGCAGTATATAGAGCCAATCCGATTATATAGTCTACATCATCGTTCAGTCAGTGACAATTGTTTGGTTATATCAGAGTAGTTAGTAAATTAGGTATTTTAACTTGCCTTAATGTTAACTGAGAAATGACAAATCATTATGGCATTACGATCAGTATCTACAAATCTAATCAAACTACTGAGCAATTGAGAGAGAAAGACTAGTTAAATTAATAGATAGAAAAGAAAATTCTCTTGATAAGCTACCTGTACCTTGCCCTCGTCCCTGCCACGTAACCACAATTACCCCAGACACATGTTCTTTCCAGCCGAGATCTACCATCCAAATTGGAGTGTCGACGTAGTAATTATCGAGAATTGCGCAGTTAGGCAGTGCGTTGTCTTCGTTGCCGTCTACAGCCAGCGCTGAGTTGCCATATTGCCAGTCTTTCCAGTGATGACGTTTGTCGTTCACCCAGGTACTTTTTCCAAATGCAAGATTCTCAACTGGAAAAACAGAAACAGATGACATAATTTCTACATGTAAAGAATACAATAAATATTTACAATATATTCAACAGGTCTGGATGAAATTCCGTCTCTTGTTATTAAAGAGTGTATACATTTAATTGGAGTCGAGCTTTGCTATCTTATAAATAGCTCAATAGATATCGTATTACATGACACTTACTATGTCGTCGCCCATTTTCATTATGTTCTCTCTGTAGGAGCAGTATTTTCAGGTGTTTTCCCAAGTAAGCTAAAATTTGCTAAGGTTATTCCTTTACATAAGAAATGAAGTCTTACAAATATGCAGAATTATCGTCCCATTTCTATTTTATTAATATCGATATTTTCAAAAATGTTTGAATACGTAACGCTGGCATATTTAAATAACTTTCTATCTACACACCAGCTGATTTCCCTTTGCCAAGATGGTTTTGATACTATGCTATTGATACTAATAATCTATTGATACTACACAGCTTGACTTTATAAAAAAGTTTCAGATACCTTAAATAAGAGCCAACATGACATAGATGTCTTTTTAAAGATTTTTGACAACGTGCATCATTGCCTTTATTAACGAAACTATATCAACATTGTATCAGAGGTGTATCATATGATTGTTTTCTATCGTACTTAAATAATAGAAAGCACGTAGTACAAATCTCTAGGATGATAATGAGAGAAGCATGGCATTTTATTCCTCAGTGGCTGAAATTAACAAGGGTGTTCCTCAAGGCTCTAGTTTAGGACCTATATTATTTTTGTGTTTTTTAATGATTTGTCTCAGTTCACAGATTCAGAAAATGTAGTTTTGTACGCTGATGATGTAGATGTTTTAGTAAATGGAAACACTCATCGGGAATCAGAATAACCAATGATTGCGAAATTAATAGAATGTGCTTCAATAAATAAACCGAAACATAAAAGTAAATAAAAATAATATATTTTCATCTTTCTCACTGACAGTTTACGTTTCCCTCCATAATTGTAAATTCTTTAAGTCTAGAATACTCTTCTAAAAGTAAATTGTTGTGTGTAACTATATGTTATATGATCACATTCCTGAACTTAATAAAAAGCAGAATAGAGTCTGCCTCATCATATATAGATTACAAAGTACAGTCTCCCGACAAATTCTGTTCTCATTATATTATGCAAAATTCTATGCTGTTATTAGCTTTGGAATAATATTTTGGGGTACATCACATGTGAGTGTAAATTCAATTTTCGTATTCAAAAGTTGATTGAATTATTTTTAACTTGAGTCCTAGGTCATCGTATAAAGAAAGATGTGTTTAAATCTAAAATACTTCTAACAGTTACATGACTATATATTTATAAGAGAGTAATATTTACAAAAAAAAATAATCGCTTATTTACTTGCGACAAATATATTCACGCCCGACAAAATAGAAACAAATTCCCTGAAAGGCAAACTTCCACAACTATTCATTCTAGTGACTACTGTGTGTGTACCAGATTATATTTGAGCCAAAGCAGAAACTTCGGAACATTGTTTAAATTACCAAATAATTCAGATTTTATTTAAATAATTTATTTTCAGAAGTTTTGTTCATTTATCATTATATGAAGTGATTAGTTCCGTAATGAGATCTTGTTTTACGTGTATACAAAATATCTGAAAACTCAAATATTTGGAAGACTATTTGAAGACTATATCTGAAGACTATTTCTGTAACTACAAGCTGCAATATCGTTGTTATTATTAAGGCATGCTTAGTGTTGTTGTTCGTTTTTTCTAACTTACGTTTTTTATTGAAAAGAAAACATGAACATTCGGTTTTTTTTTCTAAATTTCTTTTCTTTTCAGAGCAGCAATTTGTACTCAAACACTCCAGTTGTCAGCGTTGTAATTCTATTTTAAAATTCGATTTATAGAAATGCCTTTATTAATACAAATCTACATGTGTGCATTGATTTACACTAAATTTGACATACATGTTCATCAACAAGCTTGGTAAAAATAAAACTAAAAAAATAAACGCTTAACATATTGTCACTGATTGAACAAGGAAATATCTGTTGTCACGATCGAGATTCTTCAAAACTGACACATTCTTAATGAAGCACATGCAATATCGAGACTTACGTAACACATCTTTGATTTCAGCAGCCCAGAATAAAAGCAAACTGCAATTCTGTGGGCAAGCTGCAATAAGAACAATCTTAAAGATCGGAGAAACCATTCTCCCTTATGGGAAATTGTACAGCCATGTTTTGGACAACCAAATATTGTTTCTCGACAACTACTTTTGTTTTAGAACATAGCTGGGAATCTTTAATGTATGTTGGGAGAGTAACAAAATATTTTGAAAATGTCACTTATCATGTCTTGCATGCATCCACAGAATTGTGTTGGGACCAAACAAAATAAAAGAAACTTTTCCAATAAACTATTCGTTGCTAATTCCTGGTACATACTTTTTCAATAAGTTTACTCCGATACTTTAAAAACAATGACTTTAAAGTTTACAAATTAAAAATACTGCTCAGATGTATTTCAAAGAATTAAAAAAACAAAGCTATTCCCTGTGAGATGCGGACTTGCAGATGAGGAGGTAGCATTCCATATATTCTCGACCTACGGTACACACCACCTGAAGTGAGGTGGGATGGTCTGTTCCACGCTTGACCGTCTTTACCTCCCCAGGTGCCCAGGAGTACCAAGGACACTGTGGAACTCAATTTGATACACCTCAGAACGCCAGGCATGGGAACACTGAAGAAAGGTCTACAGCGTCCAGGCCGAGATTTGAACCCGGGCCGCCCCATTCACGTAGTCAGCTGCGCTACCGTCTGAGCCACGGCGACTCCATTCAAACATACAGAGATTTAAAAAATAATAATAATACGCCTATTATTTCGTCTTGAATGAAGATAATTTTTCATCAGAGAATGTGGATAACAGAAATAACTTAACTACCGGGTTATCCCATAAGTAATGTCGTATTTGCGATGAAGGCTGCAATGACGTCATCTGACGAGCGAATAGTGAAGTAGACGCCACGTGCCATAGCTGAGTCGTATAGGGCACTTGAATGTGCAGCAGTGTGTAGAAGGAGAACGATCAACTCCTCGTTTTGGAAATGTGACTTGTGTTTGATCATGGCAGTGTTCGAGGACCACATACGACATGTCATGGTGTATAAATTTCATCAGGGCCATCCATCCAGCGCGCAGTGGCATGAAACATCAATGCCATATATGGTCAGGTTTCTGTGGATGTGCGAAAGTGCCAGAGATGGTTCTAGAATTTTCGGTCTGGGGGACACCAGCCTCACCAGCCATGAGAAGGGAGGTCTGTGCAGCTGGACAACGATCCCCTGCGAGCAGCGGTGGATTTGAACTCAATACAAACTGTTGAAGAACTGGCCAACGAACTCCATGCCACCCATTCGACCGTTCATTCTCATCTGTAGAACCTTCGGTACGCCTCGAAACTCGAAAAATGGGTATCCCATGCGTTAACGCCTCAACAAAAGCAGCAGCGCGTTGACAACTGCAATTCTCTGCTCACCCGTCAGAGACGTGAGCCATTTCTGGACAGAACGGTGACAGATTATGAAAAATGGATCCTATACCATAACATTACACGCAAACGGAAGTGGGTACCTGAAGAGGCAAAAACAGGTTCTCCGCCCCTGCAAAATGATGTTGAGCGTTTGGTGGGATAATCCATTCTGAGCTCTTGCCACGTACTCAGTGTACATGTCTATTCTCAGCAGCAGTGCAGATGTCTACGGACTGTGCTGTTGGAAGAACGTCTAGCTCTGGATAATCGCAAAGGTGTGCTCATCCACGGTGATAACGCGCCCCCACCCACGGCAAGGAGGACCTGTGCTAAGATGGAGGAATGTGGCTGGGAGAAACTCCCCCACCCGGCGCGGCGGTTTCATCAGATCTTGCCCCAACAGGTCTTTTTCGCAACCTGCAAAACCACATTTCCGGGAAAACATTGCAAAATGAGGATGACGTACGACGAACAGTGAACCAGTTCTTTGCTTCCAAAACCAGTGACTTTTTTCAGCGGGAGATTCAACAACTGGTTAACAGGTCGCAAAGTGTTGTGGAATCCGATGGAGATTTTTTTTCCTGACTAACGGTAGTGTTCCAGGTAAGTTATCATCCTTATCCTCACGGTGCAAAAATACGACATTACTTATGGGATAAGCTAACAGTATTGCTCACTTGTTTACTTTTTTTATAATGTTGTTCCATTGTATTGTTGAAGGTATCATCCCAGCATTTGCCTAGTGTGATCGGGAGAACCAGGGAAAACCTCCGTCAGGATGCCGGGCACCGGGAATCGATCCTGATTACAAGACAAACACGCTAACGAATATTCTTCCTCGTTGGTTTAATATTTATTTATTAAGCTTAAGATACAAAGAATTGGCATTTTACACTGAAACTAAATATCATTACTACAAACTAAATAACATTAAATTAAACTGTAACACGAAACATAACACAGCAAGTAATAT
>JAGDQP010033915.1:0-20417 GCA_022664845.1 Lepisma saccharinum | reverse complement strand
CTTAGGGGAGCCACAGTTGCCATTATCATTCATCACGACTGTCGACAGATCCTTCAACGACGTCACTGTGACGGTCCTGTCACATGTGATATTTCTGACTATATTTTTATGTCTGTATCTAGTCATTCAGGAAACACTATCAACTAATATGACTACTCATCATTCTGGCAGACATCATCTACCACAACAGGTTCCAACACCACCTTATTCTGATCCTCCATCGTATTCAGCTACCATAAAAACAAGAACAAAGGCACATCAAAAACGCACTACCGATCAACTAGCTTCATCCAGCATGGACAACTCCAGACGATCATCAACTTCTCCTCCGACTAAGAAAACGCACACTATCAGCGATTCAGGTTCCGATCATGAAATGGCGCACAGTGATTATGCAGACTCTCTCTTAGGATCTACCAATAATTCAGTTACTTCCTATCTACTTACAAATTTCGACCCCAAATTTCAAAATACCAAACTGCTGTTCCAACAATTTCTGAAATATGTATCAAGAGACCTCATTGTCCGCATCATTCACACACGTAATGGGATCATAGTAAAATCTTCCGATCCTAACCTAGCCACAAGATTACGAGACAAACATAGCCTGGAAATATTCGGAACTTCTGCAAAATTCACTAAACTTAATGCTCCTAGCTTGAAACAACCACCACCTCCACGCAGAGCACCAATGTTATCTGTAGTAATACGAGGGGTCACTCCAGATTTAACAGATGAGGAAATTATACAGGAACTTAAAACCGAAGGCCATCTTCTATCAAAATGCATCCGTATTAAAACCAAACTCGGCACACCTAGCTACATGGTGCGTGTCCTGACCAATCATTCAGAAACCATCACTAACCTCCTGACATCTGGAGCCTATATCTATAGACGGCGTTACAGAGTAGAACCTTCTCATTCACAACCTCCACTACCAACACGATGCGAACACTGCCAACAGTATAATCATCATACAACATCTCAGTGTCCAAATACACCAAAATGTGGATACTGTACAGGATTACACAGCACCAAAGACTGCCCAAATCTCAACCAACCACCGAAATGCAATACCTGCAACCATCAACATCCTACCTACAGTTACAAATGTAAAAACAGACCAGAACCTACTCCAGACAATCCAGGACTCGTTTTACCTCTTCGCCCTCCAGAGACTAAAGCATCCCAGTCGCCAGTCCTCTCCCCATCACAACCTCTTACCATCGACCAATTTCTTTCGTTCATCACCATTACCTTGCAAAACCTATATCCATTCCAAAGAAACAACGTTCTATCCCAACTCCAATTCGCAGCCCGCTCAGTCCTCAACATGAATCTCCAACCTACCTATTCCGGTCCTTACATCTATGTACACACAAACCCACTAGAAACTGCAGTATAAGACAATGATACTCCCTATCATTATTCTCATTCTCATTACATTTTCTATCACCTATCACCACCATCACAACAAAGTCTCCCATCAGTGTTCGACAAGGGCTCATCTGTCTCTCATCACACCCAGAGTCGCCCCTGGGTAAGAAGATTCACCCTCGCCTGTCCGTTTTAATGTTTGTGACGTAAAATTGCACTTCATCCCCATTACTCTTTAGCCATCATAATCATGGATCCTGAACCAAGCATATGATTATAAGCGTAATGCTTATAATGGAAACCATTTATTTAAGATATTAATAAAATAAAGGATAAATACATTTTGTAATCTCCCTTAGACCACCCCCAATCCTACTCATCCTCCTCTCCTATACATCCCTTCCCTATAGAGAGGGCGTAACCCTCTAGTGGGTGTTAGTCACTCCGGTGACTAACAAAAGAGGCCTTATGCCTCTCGCGAGAAAAAAAAAAAAAAGAGAGCAACAAAAAACCTAGCCTGTCTATGGTATGTTAGCGTGCTGCCGATGACTCTGTATAGCAGACGTACAGAAGAGACTAGTACGTGTACGGCCATTACAGGATTGACCACATTTTCCGGTGTCGGAGGGTACGAGATAACTTGAGACTTTTTGGAACAGTCATTGCACAAAGACTGTTTTTTCATCGCCATCATCATTCATTGCACTTATTCTGTTCTCAAATCACTATTTCACCATGCCTAAATCAAACTCAAAACATCATCTTCCACAACACGTAACTAAAACAGCATCAGTAGTAACTCCAAAAACGTCCACTGTAGGCACCACTAACAAACACTCACGTAGCTCCGACCAACTCTCCACTAGCTCAAGATCTCGGTCTGCAATTCAAAGTTCTCACTCTCCACCAGCTAAGAAAACACATCGCATCAGTGACTCAGCATCGGATTCTGATTCAATGAACATATCCATTGACCATGAAGATCACCTACTAGCAACTCCAGAAACTCCGCTCTACCCATTTCTGCTAACTAAATATGACACAAGATTCCAAGCACCAAAGTGCCTTCTTCAACAGTTACTGAAATACATACAAAGAGACAAGGTCAGTGAAATCATTCCTACCAAGAACGGCATCATAATCAAATCACCAGAGCCAAATCTAGCAAAAATCATTCCCAATAAATACAGTTTTGAAATTTTTGGGACGCAAGCACAGCTCACGGCACTCAACTCATCATCAATAAAACAGCAACCACCGCCTAGGAAAACTCCGATGTTATCTGTTGTAATCCGCGGTGTTCCACCAGACACACCAGACGATGAAGTCCAGGCAGAGCTAACCGCCGAAGGTCACGTCATCAAGAAATGCATCCGGATAATAACGAAGATTGGAACACCCAGCTACATGGTGCGAATTCTCACTACAGATCAACTCGCAATAGATAACCTTCTCAGAAATGGAGCATTCATCTATAAACGAAGATACCGTGTTGAACCTTCCAGATCACCAGCACCAATGCCACTCAGATGTGAGAAATGTCAAACTTACTGAGACCATACAGCAAATGAGTGTAAAGATCAACCGATTTGTGGCTACTGCTCTGAAAATCACCTAACAAAGTCATGCACTAACCTTCAGAATCCACCAAAATGCAACACATGCGAAGAGCAACACCCAACATACTCATTTAAATGCAAAGAGAAACCGAAACCAAACGCAGAAAACAATATGCCGGTAGTACCACTCCGCATACCAGAACCAAACACAGCACAAGTTAACAACTCCTCTCTTCCAGTGCTTACTACAGAGCAAATCATCCAATTCATCACTTTAACTCTACAGAATTTATATCCTTTCAACAAAGAAACCATCCTATTCAAAATCCAGCAGGCAGCACAACAAATTTTCAAAGTCAAACCACAAGCTACATATTCCGGCCATCATGTCTTCTTCTCATTTTCACCTTTCACCTAAACAGCTTTGCTTCGTCATCCATCATCAATCACATTATTCACTCACCTAACATGTTTATCATTGCACTGTACTCATAAGTGTTATATGTTGGGCTCACCTGTTGACATTACCATCTAGAGAAGCCCCTAGATGAGAAGAACAATCACTCATTCGTCCACTTGTTATTCAAAGTGTTATGACGTGTATCGCACTTCGTACCCATTTACGATATCACAATCATCCGATCCAAAAAAAAACAAAATATGGTTATAAGCATAATGCTTATGACATCCTGCTATAAATTTATGACAATCAAAGATCAATAAAGATTAATTGAAACCTCTTAGCACATCCAACCAGCTCATTCTTACCCTACAATCCTTCAATACCCCTTCCCTAAAGCGAGGGCGTAACCCTTGGGAGGGGCTAGTCACACCGGTGACTAGCAAGATGCGGAAAAAAAAGAGAAACATAACTTAACCTAGCCTAACTGTGGCTTGTTAATGTACTACCGAGGACCCTGAGTAGTATACGCACAGGCGAGAAAAGTACATATACGACCGCATTGGGCCTGACGGCATCTTTACAGTGTCGGAGGGTATAAGTTAGTTTGAGAAGCAGTCATTGCACAAAGACTGATCATCTCCTCATCTGTACATATCACTAACTATCAGTCCTCGTACATCTGTAGTCTGGCAACATCACATCACTAATTGACCAGCTTCTTCGAAAAACTTAGGGCTCAGGCCCTACAGCTTTGACATGTCCGGTCCTCACCATCAACAACAACAGAAACTAGGACAACATCGTAATCTTCCACAAACTGTTCCAGGACCACCACCGTATTCAACTTTAGGACGAACACATAAACAGCAACGCAGCCTAGAAGACATCTCGTACAATCACTCACGATCACGTTCACCTTCTACCAGATCAGAACGCGCTACAACCGGATCTCCTCCAACTAAGAAAAGACATATAGTCAGTGGCTCCGAATCCGATAATGATCGAACAGTGGGTTTCACTAACCATCAAGATTTTCCTGAATTGACAGCATCTAGAAAACCACCATCATATTCGTTCCTTCTGACCAACTTTGATACTAAATATGAAAATACTAAAATCCTTCTCCAACAGTTCATTAAATACGTGAATCGTGACACAATCATACGACTCATACCAACCAGGAATGGCATCATTGTACAATCAACCGACACAAATTTAGCTAACAAAATCCGAGAGAAGCACAGTTTTGAAATCTTTGGAAAAACAGCATCCATGACACGTTTAGAAAACAAACCTACAAGGCTACCTCCACCACCTCGTAAGTCACCCACACGCTCAGTTGTCATCCGCGGTGCCGAACCTTTCCTAACCGATGAAGAAGTAGAAAGTGAACTTAAACTCGAGGGCCATAATATCATCAAATGCATCCGTATCAAGAACAAGCAGGGAGGGCCGACATACATGATCCGAGTATTAACAGATAGACAGGATACCACTGACGACCTACTTTCTAATGGAGCGTACATATATAAGAAGCGCTACCGCGTGGAGCCGTCGCATACACCTGCACCGTTACCAGTTAGATGTGAAAAATGCCAAACATATAACCATCACCATACAGCCAATTGTAGTAACGAAACCAAATGTGGATTTTGCACCGGACCACATAGCACTAAATCCTGTCCAAATCTTCGAAAACCACCAAAGGGTACCACCACATGTGGAGATGCTCACCCCACATTTAGCTATAAATGTAAAGCACGGCCACCTGCTGAACCAGATAAACCTGAACTTATTGTACCAATTCGACCACCAGATACACAAAATCCTACCAACGCTCCAGTTACATCAGTTTTCCAATCAATCACAATAGATCAACTTCTTGCATTCCTCACTATAACGCTACAAAACATTCATCCATTCCAACGTAAACATATTCTCCAACAGATTCAATACGCTGCCAAAACTATACTCCATGTTAATTTCACAGCAACCTACTCCGGACCATATGCACATTTTCATGCCTATGCTCTCGAAACAGAAGTCTAAACACTCACAAAGCAACCATCCACGCATGTTCCATATTATGGCTTTAATATTTCTATTTCTCAACATTCGATCATTACCAGCCCATAAACCTCTATTCGAACAACTCCTACTTGAAGAAAAAGTCAACACGTTCATTCTTAATGAAACGCATCTCAAACCAAAACAACCATGCAAAATCGCACGCTACCATACACTTCGACAAGATAGTAAAATTCCAACAATGCGTGCAAATGGTGGAGTAGCAATAGGCTTTACACCTCATGTCGCCTATAGAGAACATATCACAAATATTCCAAATCTTCCTGAGTTCATAATCACTACCCTATACTTCAAACAATTATATATCACCATCGCTACGATCTATATACGACCAGGCCATCCTATACCTATGTCTTTCTTCACATACATCGACAATAACTTCCGTACATATATTATTATGGCCGATATCAATATACATAGTAGATCAGCCAGAGAGAAAGCAGACTTCAACAACTTCATTCAGCAACAAACCTTTGGAACGATCCATTAACTTCCAAAGCCAACCACACCAATATCTAATACTACTCCTGACATTGTAATTACATCTGCTAACATCTCCATCCATTGCACTCTAAATGTTCTTGATCCATTAGGAAGCGATCATGTGCCGATTAAACTCACATTACAGCACCAACATCAGCCGCAAACCTCCAACATAGTTCTCCGTCCAACACTACGCTTCGATAAAGCAGACTGGAATGGATATCGCACTACCATAAATACCAAACTCGCAAACGTTCCATCTCCCACCACCGAAGAAGAACTTTATTCCACCTTGAACATACTTACCACAACATTACAAACAGCATCTGATCAGCACTTTCCTACCAGTAATATCCATCCTTACCAACCTAAACTGCCACCACAATACTTACCATTAATACGCCGCTCCCGATCTTTCTATAGAGACTATCAACGTACCAGAAACCCAGAATCACTTCGCCTTCACCGACAATTGCAACGTACAGTCCACAATTACATAAAAGCTTACAAACTAAGACAATGGGTAAAAACTTGTAACCACCTCGCGGATATCTCACACCCCACAAAGTATTGGAAACGATTTAACGCACTCACTGGCAAATATAGCAAAACCACATACCCATTAATGCATAATAACGAAGCGCTCCACTCAGACACTGAAAAAGCCGACACCTTTGCCGACTATCTTCAAGACATATTTACACCTACTATTCCCTTCAACCCATTTCGCCTTCATCCAGCAGAAAGACTCAATACATCCTCTCCACTCCTACAGCCTAATCCAAACCACCCTCTCCCAGAACACCCGCTTACTGCACCAATCACTGTGGACGACATTACTACCACCATCGCACGCAAACGCACTACTGCACCTGGGATCGACCGCATAACATACCGCCATCTCAAAGAATCACCTCCTTTATTCCTACAACTCCTTGCCTCGATCTTTACATTCATCCTTCGCACAGGATACTTCCCACCTACCTGGAAAATGTCCAAAACTCTTATGTTACCAAAACCAAAAAATACACCAGAAGCTGTATCTTCTTATAGACCAATCCAACTTACATCCGTATATAGTAAAACACTAGAAAAAATCCTTGTTAGTCGCCTTCACAATCATCTTGAAGACCACAACCTTCTTCCAATCCATCAAGCAGGCTTCCGACCATTTTATAGTATCAATGATCAACTTCTTCGACTTACTAATACTATCACTAACCATTATAACAGCTCACTTCCATCCTGCTTAGTTCTGTTCGATCTGGAAAAAGCTTTTGATAAAGTCTGGCATAAAGCTCTCATATACAAACTTCAATTCTTCCATCTTCCAATCACTATTATCCGATTCGTCTTTAACTTCATCTCCAATCGTATAGCATACATCAGTATCAACACCAGCCTTTCCCATCCTATATTCTTACATTGTGGAGTTCCTCAAGGTTCCGCACTTTCTCCGCTTTTGTATCTCCTATTTGTAGCCGATATTCCTCCCCTGCCGCCAAATATACATATTTTTCAGTACGCAGATGATACAGCATTTCTAGCCAATAGCCCTACCATACAACACATCAACCGTACAATGAACACTGCAATAAGCACATTTACCTCGTGGTGCAGTAAGTGGGGTCTCACTATAAACTCTTATAAAACACAAGCCATTATCTTCCTTCCACCCAAACGCAAAACTCGTATCCGTCGCAATCCAACTCGTCTTGCCCTCACTGTTCAATATCAACCCATCAGCCCCACTAAACAGGTAACCTATCTTGGACTTATACTCGACCACCAACTAACCTGGCGTCCATATCTACAGAAAATAGTAACAAAAGCCACCAATAAACTAAACCTACTAAAACGCTTAACTGGTACGACCTGGGGACTAAATGCAAACATCATCATCAATACATACAAAGTCTTTTTACGTCCAGTTCTCACATACGGATTTACAGCATGGATCGCTGCATCACCGACTATCTATAAAAAATTACAAATACTTGAACGACATGCACTTCGAATCGCTTTCCGTGTGAAATTACCAAGCCCTACACAAGAGCTATACGAGAGAATCACTTTTCCACATCTCCTGTTACATCTTGAAACACTACGACAAAAATACATTGCAAAACACCTCGAACAACAACATCCACTTCTTCTAGACATCATCAACTCACATACCACCATGGCTACACCACCTAGACACTCACAAACACCTTTATCTTTACTCTTTGCCATATACCACTATGTCATACCACCAGATCATCCGGACACAGCTCTCATCCAAGAACACAAGGCTTTACTCATTCCGCATTATCTCTCACCTTCATACGTTGCACTGTGATCATCAAGGACTAACAGGGCTCACTTGTCAACATCATGTCCAGAGCAACCCCTGGACAAGAAGATAACCAAGCATCTGTCCATTAACATTCCTAAGTGTTGTGTTGTGTTGTGATAATTGCACTTCATATCCATATCACTATCTCATCTCCCCTCATCATACAACACTTGAGATAATAATAATAAAACAATGATATTAAAGATAATGACAATAACCTTATGAAATGATTATGAGGTAAGCTCATAATGTCCACCAAAGGTAAAGTAAATAAAGATGAATTAAGAAACAAAAGTTACCAGATCCCATACTCCCCTTAGACCATCTCCCTCCCCCAAAACTCCCCTCTACCATAAAATTCCCTTCCCTAAATAGAGGGTACAGCCCTCTGATGGGTCCTAGCTGCGGCTAGGAAAAAAAATAAAAAAAGAGAGCAACTCAAACGTAACCTAGCTGTGGCTTGTTAGTGTATAACCGAGGATTTCGTGTAGCAGACGCACGAGGAAGAAAAGTACATATACGACCACGATAGGACCGACGACACTCCTGTGTCGGAGGGTGCGAGTTAGTTTGACACCAATTTTGCAGTCGTTGTACTGAGACTGATCATCTTTTCATCATCACGCGCTCTACATCACTGCGTTACTCAACATGCCACCGAAACTAACCAAGCAGTCACAGCAAAATCAAACTGGTCAACATCTCTTGCCATCTACCGTTCAAAAAACCACTCCCAGCACAACTCCGAAAATGACTTCACTCGGTGCAACTAAGAAACATTCACGCAGTTCAGATCAACTATCTTCATCCAGTCATCGCTCTAGATCACCACCACAACGTCATTCACAATCATCTGCTTCACCTCCCAGTAAAAGGACTCATACATTAAGTGCTTCCGGATCTAATTCTGATGACATGGAAATTACAGAGGCTTCTCACGATCAACTTCCTACCGCACTGGATCATCCAACTTACGCTTTTCTGCTCACCAACTTCGACAACAAGTATCAAACGCCAAAATTACTTCTACAACAACTTCTGAAATATGTTCATAGAGATACCATCAGTGAAATTACTCCTACCAGGAATGGCTGTATCATAAAATCACCAGACAAAATTTTTGCAAAAATACTTCGTAATAGGCATAGTTTTGAGATCTTCGGCAAAAACGCTCATCTTGCACCGCTCAATGAACCACGCATCAAACAACCGCCACCACCGAAACGCAAACAAATGCTATCAGTAGTGATCAAAGGAGTACCACCAGACACCACTTCAGACGAAATAGAATCAGAATTACGTCTCGAAGGTCATACTATTCATAAATGCTTACGTATCATCACATCACAAGGCACACCCAGTTATCTCGTACGAGTTCTCACATCTCACCAGCCAACCATCGATCATCTGTTAAGGCACGGCGCATATATCTACAAGAGACGTCATAGGGTAGAACCTTCGCGCACACAACCACCTACACCACTTAGATGCGAGCATTGTCAAACCTATGGCGATCACATCACTGGTGAATGTAAAGAGCCACCAATCTGTGGATACTGTTCAGAAAACCACCAAACTCGAAACTGCACAAATCTTCAAAATCCACCGAAATGCCATCAATGTCAGCAACAACATCCTACATACTCGTACAAATGCAAGCAAAAGCCTGAGCCTACACCAGAAAACAATTTGCGTGTTGTTTCTTTACGCCTACCCGATCCTGATCCAGCAATCGAACAACAGCATCAAGAATTACCACTTCCCACAGTTGAGCAGCTTATACAGTTCACGGCATTTACCTTCTCAAACCTCTATCCATTCAACCGAGCAGCCATTATCCACAAAATCCGACTTACAGCCAAAGACATCTTCAATCTCGAAGTCCATGCAACATTTTCCGGTCCTTATGTTTTCTTTTCTGTAGCACCGTCCACTCCAACCTAAAGGTATAATCCATTATCTTCATATCACCTTCACTTCTCATTCTTATCTTTGCACAGTGACCATAAATGTTAAATGTTTGGGCTCATCTGTCCTCCATCAAGATCTAGAGTTGCCCCTAGATCAAGAAGAATCAATCATTCGTCATAATGTAGCCAACGTGTTGTGATGTGGAATGCATTTCATCTTCATCTCTTCATTACATCATCACACGTTCGTCCTAATTCAATGGTTGTAAGCAAAGCTTATAACATCCATTTCCAGATAAAATAAAATAAAGGATTATTAACAATAGTTTAATCTCTCTTAGACCACCCAATTCCTACCATGACATCCCAAATTCCTTGCAAACACTTCCCTGAAGCGAGGGCGTAACCCTTGGGCGTCACACCGGTGACTAGCAAAACGCGAAAAAAAACCGTTGTTGAAAGAATCACATGTCTTACTATTGTGTCTGTTATTTTTGAGTCAGTAATGGTTGTATTGCAACAATGCTCAGCCTAATATTAAGTCAATAATATGATTCTAGTTTTATTTTATTAATCCATGGACAAGAAAGTATAGACGATTTCTACGCAACAAAGCTTTTATAAAGTTGAATTAACATTTACTAAAGATTCCGACGGCCGTCTACCCTTACTGAGGTTCTTCCAGTGTTGTACCTAAGTCATACAAAACAAATGCCGGAATAATACCAATAAATAGGCCGACTACCTTTTAATATCCTCTCCGCTACTCTATCCTGCATGAGTCTGAGATGCCTAAAGCCTATAAATAAAATATTTTCAAAATAACCTCATCCAAAGGGACACAAGGGGCATATACCTGAAATAATAAAAGTTTGTGTATATTACTGCAAAGCATTTTAACCTTTAAACGAGTGAATGCGAGCATAATAGTTGCTTTATTTCTTAAATATAATAATTATATCTTTCCGTTAAATAGAAACAAAGTAATAATTAATATACATTACAGGGGGGTCTATTCAGTTTTGATGGGACTGGGGCGGTGTGGGCGGAGAAAGGGGGAAGCATTCCCTTGCGTCGTGTTTACCATTCCAGTTATCATGGATCCGTGGAACATCGCGTGTTTATTTTATTTTAGAAACGGCGAGTAAGTGGTCATTTGATTTCCGGGTTCTGATATGTACCTTGCCCTCGTCGCTCTTCTGCTAAGTGTGACTTATTTGTATGGGTTACCGTATCTGACGGATCAAGTTTACATAGACAAATCCCGTTCATTAGCAGAATTGAAGACAATTATTCGTAAAGAGGTGCTGCAAGAGGTAAAGAAGTCAAGTGATTTTTGTTAGGAAGGAGGATGGGATGTTTCTGATTGGAGGAAATTTGTGCATTTTGCAGACGGCCACCGACACGTAAGACACCCTGACCGTCAAGAAAAGGTTTGAGACACAATAATTTGCTTCTCAATGGTAACTCCCTGTTCGTTTTTAGACACCGAAATTCTTCTGCAAAACTTTCACTTTGAACTATCTTGACCCACCGGAGGAGGTTCTCTTCGAGTTCCGCTGGGGTCCTGTCCTCTCGCACAGTTCTGCAGTTGGACACAAATCGTAAACCCCAAGCGGTCACTCGCTGTAGTGTTGTAATAGAGGAATATTTGGTTAATAATAACGTATCACTCACGTTGTGTATGGCCAATACACTGGCTTCAGATGATTGTTGATGTTGAGAAAGAACAACTGGGTTCACCGGTTCACCACTGGCTTGGGGGAGGGGGTCATTTGGTAGTAACTTTGGGTCCCCTCTGGTCATAGGAGACGGTGTTGGCATTTTCACCGATTTCCAGCACTTATTCAGTTTGTGATTGAGGTCACTACACTGAACGTGATGCACTTTGACACTTGCTTCTCCAGAGCATCTTGTTCAACGCCCCCCGAGAGCACCCACCCTAGCTCTGTTTCTAGCGCCACAACTGAACTCTTTCTGCTAGTCTGACGTCCGGAACACAAGATGGCGGCAAAGATGTCTGCGCCTAACAAAATGCCTACACGATTTGGGGTGTCAAACTACGGGTCAGCAAGGTTTAATTTGTGGAGGTTGAGTCCCAGGTTATTCCTCTGCACGTGTTTTCTGGGAAGAATACCTATGACTCTAGGTAACACAAGATCTGTTGCGTTGAATACACGTTGCTCGTTGTAGCGCTACTTAAATTCGAGTTGCACTGTCTTGTTTGATTTCCGAACGTTCGTGTTGGTTAGGCCTGAAATAGACACGGCAGTCGATTTCCGCTTTAGACCTAACCTTTGTATGCAGAATTCAGACTCAAAAGTAGCTTCTGAGGCTGAATCCAGGAGACAGCGGAAGGGTTTGTAATGTCCATTGTCGTCTTTCACGAGAACCACCGCGGTTGATAACAATACTGTAGGCGTTGATTGATTTGCCACAAAACAGTTTGTGACTGAATTTTGTGATTTACTTTGAGAATTGTCTGGGCTATCTGAAAAGTGCAGTGAGGTGTGATGTTTCTTATTACACTTTATGCAATTCGATGATTTGCATTCACATTAACGATGGGAATTTTAGACAATTGAAGCAAAGACGTTTACTTTTGACGAAATCATGTCTTTGTTGCACTGACAGATTGATATATTGTACACATTTGAATAACGGATGTTTTTAGCACACTTTTCACACGGTTGAGAAATCACATTGTGTAAAGACATTGTTTTTCTCCCGAGTCTGGCACTCGGAGGGTTTAGTATTTTGCTTGTTACGCCACTGGCTGACAGGGCGCGCAAAGATCAATGAACTGGGTTAAATCACTAATTTTGGGTTAATCATAGTTCTGCTGGCAAACTTCCCACTGCCTTCTCGAAGCTTGGTCCAACTTTTCTGTTGTGAGAAATAATAGCACAGCATCCCAGTACTGGACCGGCAATCCTAACACTTTAAGAGATCTTACACTTTCACTCACTGTGTCGATGAGCTTTCGCAGGGCTGTGGCTGATTCCTGCATGAGGGGAGGATAGGAAACCAAGCGCTTTAATACTGCATTCACCAATTACTTTTTGTTTTGGTACCGCGATTGTAGTAGGTCCCACGCTTCGGTATAATTTGCATCTGTTGTAGGGATGGCACACAAGAGCTGAGACGGCTCACCACGTAACGCACTTTTCGAATGTTGAAGATTTGAGCACCACTTAGATTATGGCTGCTATGCACTGATGCCACAAATAAATCCTTGAATTCCAACCACTGTAGCATGTTACCGTCGAACCCTGGAAGTTCAAGAATTGGAAGCTTCAATGTTCCACTTGTTGATTCCGAAGAAGGGGGTGGGGGGTTCACACCCGCTAATCCCATTTTGGTTAAATTCACACACACGGTTGTCAACCTACCATCAATATTCTCAAGTTCTTCTTCTTCACTTTGAAATGTTATATCAACACACACTAATGACCCATCATCGTGTAACTGATTTTGTTCACGAAATAGCAGTTGCACTTTGTGAATCTGAATGGCCGACCCAGTGTTCGTATCTAAACCGGACACTGCATTTCCCAGTCTAGTCACTTTCGCTTTGACTAGTGACTAATAATTTCGCTAGACTCCTTTTGGCTGACAAAGCTTCCTGCACTATACTAAAAGTCATCTTAGGAAGAGAACAAACAGGAAGTCGTCATATCTCTACGAACAGGGTTGCCAGTGTAAACTACTATGTTGTTGCGTCAAGTAGAATGCGTGCCATACTGCAGAGCCAATGATTGTGAAACTAAAATCTTACTTTCATATTAACTTCTCAATAGAGAAACGGAGCAAGGTACAGATTGACGGATTGTGTATTAATTCACGAAGACCTTACGCGTAATACACCAAAGCATGAAATGAACTTCTACAATTGTAAGAAACTGGAAGGTGTTGATTTACATCAACTCTCTATAAACCATAACATTCGTTTTCAATTTCTAAATTAATTAATTATTACGTTTTTGGCTTTCTCAAGTTTGGGCCTATGTCCTTCGGCGAACACAATTCGGGAGAAGTTCGGGAAAATTGGACTGAGCCCTTATTTAAAACACCATCCTCAACAATAACGTACAAGAGACAAAGAGATAAAATGCAAAATCACTCCAGGATACGAAATCGCGAGGGTGAGGACAGGCAGGGTTTCTGCCAGGATTGTCACTTTGGGGTTGTAAAGTCAAAATTGGGAGGGTGTAAGGGAAGTTTTGTACGGTTTCTATCGATTTTTCACAGCAAAAATGTTTAAGTTGAAGGTGTTGTCGAGACTGGGGAATAAACACCCCCCACAGGTAAAGTCTGGCGGAATCACTGGGGATAGGGCGTACAAAGCAGAGTGACGTGCCAAGAATGTCCTATGGATAGCCCACGGGGGATATTGGGATCTCCACTCCACCACAGATTTTCGGACGACTTCGCTACCACCACCAACAATTTGCAAGAAAAGGAGAGAACATTTTATTGATAGTGTAAATTATATCATTGTCTCATTATCCCATGATATGCTATTTTGACTGGTACTGTGTAGGTCATAGCGTATTACAATATCAACATCAACAAAATAAGTACTTGAATCGTACATATTTAAAAAGACATCAGTCCACAATTTGGCTATTTTTAGTTTTGAAAGATTTTTAAATAGAAATTTCAGTGACAACTGCACATATAGGAGTTAAAATGGAATGTAAAAATCAATTACCTTATGTTTTATAGTGACCTGACAACTTTTAAGAGGGTATCAGTCAAAAACTTATCATTAGGAAACGAGCTTATCTATCAGAAACAGTTTCCATTAAGTGAAATAAAATTATGGATTTTGAAAAATTAAATCTGTATATCCCTTTCGAGTATTTAGAACACTACAATAATTTTAAAGTGATGTGAACAACGAAAACCCAGACGATGACTAAACTTACTGTCAATTCAAGTTCATGATTTTCGTGTCATTGAAAATTCAGTGCAACAAAGTTTCAAAAAAAACTATTTTATAAATTATGGAATCAACATAAAACATTATATTTCCGTAGTTTAGAAACACAAATGAATGCAGAGAAAGGGAAAAGAGTGGCACATAAAAAAAATAAATGCGTTTTTCGTACTTTATTTTTTAAAATGGCATCAGACCCTAACTTTTACCAATAACATAGAGTTATATTGCAAAGCGATACTCGTACAATCTTCTGACTCAGAATCAGTTTTCAACCAACAAACCTGTTAACGTACATAGAAGGAATCTCACTTAATTATTTTTCATTTTAAAACTTTTTTCTCAATTTTCCAAAACCTTATACTATTGAGCTGATGTCGTCCTTTTAAAAATATCCCATTCACCTGGTTTATTGATATAAGTGTCTAATCGAGCCAGGAGGTTCTTAAAAATATAACCTAAAACTCACTGAGAATCGAACATATTCGGATTGAGAATATACTCTTATCAGGGGCGTAACTACAATGCCGCGAGACCTCACGTTGCTGGGATGGGAGAAGTTATCCAGGGGTACAAACCCAAAAACATGACAATAGAAACAGCCTCAAAATTTGATTTTATACCTTTCACAGAGTATTTGTAAAAGGAGGGGGAGTTTTTATGCATTGACAGAAATTTTCAGTCTTGACAGAATCTCCATTTTAGAAATCTGTTAACAGTGTTCTGCACAGTTGATGTGTGCTTTATACATTCATCAAGAATTTGCTGAAATTGCATGTTGGAGAAACAGCTTCAAGGACCCTACAATGTTCCCTGCAAGCGAACACAAATTTCTGGTTCCGCTACTGCCTCTTATCCTTACAAAAACTCAACGAAAATAGTTCGAAGACAATACTTTACTGCAAGTCCGACTGAGTCTAACATAGTCAATTATCTGTTATTTTGTCCAGTTCATTTATGCTATGTCTGCACACACAAGCATGAAAACCCTCAAATCTCATGTATAGTGTTATATGACATTCCTCAGTCGTGGCATTCATTTCACGAGTCAGGAAAATCTGTGAAAAACTTGTTAGGATGGCTGACCTGGTCTGAGTTCGAAACCAAGACCATACGTGTGACGCCCTGGAGCGAAGTCACACTAACTAACTGTTCAACCGGCTGAGATGTCCCATTGATAACATTAAAGGAAATGAAATGAGAGAATCATCTTACATATTACAACTAAAAATGTTATTATTTAAATAATGAGTTATAAAAATATGATGATGATGATAACGTTGGGTGATCTGTCCGAATGCAGATCCTGGAGAAACCGTCCCTGGGCAAGGTGATCACCGATAGTGGTTTGCCATTCTCTTCCACAGGATCCATGACCCCTTGATTACAAGGCAGCGAGCAGTACCACTCACCCACACGGAACATCATAAAACTATTACAAAGTTAAACTCACATATTATGAATGTTTAAGTAAAATGAAGTTCAAATTCCGTATAGCTTGTTACATAATAACGAAGAGGGGAAATGTGTGAACGCTGTGGTATCTATACACATTTTTTTTTATATAAAAAAGGAATAAATGGTAATTATCAAGTTACAGTAGTTTATAGAGCCAAACAGAATTGTCTTCAGAAGTAACCATGATGTGAACTACACAAATACATTACCACTTGCAACCCTGGAATTCGCTCACTCGGCTTCCAGCAGAAAACAGGAGCAACGTTGTCAGATTTTTTTTTAGGGTACATTGCTGTCCAAAATCTTACATGTGCTTGCTGTTGTGAAACAGAAGAGTAGTTAAAACAGCCACGAAATAAGGTGAAGGTGACAATGGAACACCGGACCCGAACGCATTTCGAAGTCAGACTTGTCGTTGATCAAGACGGTTGGCAACAGGTAGTGCGCTATTGCCAAACTCTTTGTGGGGAGCAATGACACTTTGATAAGGCAAACGAGACAAGTGATTTTTCGAATACATTGATTTGCATAGTGCTTTGTGTTTACTGTTTTGTTGATCGTTTCGTTGCTGTTCGGTGGTGAACACATTGTTGTTGTTGTTTCTGCTGCTGTTATTGTTGATGTTAACTGTTATCCGTGTGTGAATTACTTAAGTTGCGTTATGAAGGTTGATTCGATATCAGTGGCTATCTCCAGTGTTACAAAATCCCATCAGTGTTACAGACAGGACAGGAAGCCCCTTACCACAGGTGAGAAAAATAAGTTATTAAATGTGTATGCATATTTCCGAAGCTAGGAATTTTAGGGAGGAGGACTGTCAGGACAACTCTTAAAAAGGCATCAGAAGTTACTAAGGTAGCTCCCTCGACAATCATGGAAGTGAAAATTAAGTTCCATCGTTCCGAAGGCAAAGTTTCGACCCCCCCCCCCCCCACACACACAAAAAAAAACGAATGACAGGAAGGTAACGAGACATAACACGAATGTTTTCCCTTTCTTTGAAAATGGGCATTGTATTGTTTTCAATGTTTTAGAATTTATTCATAGCCTTCAGGTATCTATCTAACGCTCAGGCCGATTTCCAATGTCTTTTTTTATGTTATTTTTTTCAATATAAAATTATTGAATGGAATATCAGCTGACGCGATAAATTAGATCGTTTATGAATAACATTTAGCCGTAAAATATTTAGCGTTTTATGTATTTTTTTGCCTTTAGAAAAAAAAAAGTATTCGGAACTGTTCCTCTAGTCACATTACCTCCTCCGAAAGTTGCATTTCGTATTAGTGGCAACATCGCACTGGCCAACTCTGGCTGTAGCTTTCCTTCCGGTTTGTTCTCAAGCTAAGGTGACGGGCAGTATAGTAAACACGCACGAATTACGGTAAGTACGGAGGAGTCATGATCAGCATCACGAATTCTGACAGACACGGACGGATTACGATAATCACGCCGTAACTTGCAATACGAAAAACGAAAAGGCACGGAGTCCCGAATAGCGGCAATATCTTTCACAACACGAAAGCACTGCAGCCCACAGTTTGCCGCCGATTCGAGTTCTTCGATCCGGATCTCGGAGGACCATTAATGTTCCGTACACGGAAGCTGCTGGAGTACTTAAATGAAAGATAGAAATGTGGAAAGGCCCAACATATATATACAGATGCTTATCAGAATAATGGAAACACCTGTAGTTGGCAACACGTCAGATGTATGGGTTGGCAGTGGTGTCGTGGCGACCGCAGCGCCGGACTGCTGGTGGTGGTGTGTTAGGTCGGTCTCCATACTACGTCAGGCGTCGTGGAACAGGAGTGTGCAGTGGCTGCAGCAGACGGAGGTAGTGTAAAATGGGAGACCTCTCAGAGTTTCAAAGAGGGCAAATTGTTGGTGCGCGGTTATGTGGAGTGAGTGTGACGGCAGTGGCTAGTGTGTTAGGTGTGTCGCCAGGGACAGTGTCGAAGGTGATGACGGCCTACACAACACACGGGAAAACCACATCGGGGAAGCGGAACAGTGGGCGGAAGAAAAGCATCAGTGACAGGGCACGCCGGGTATTAAAGCGCATTGTCACGCGGAACCGTCGTGCCACTGCGGCGCAAGTGACGGAGGAACTCAATCAGCACCTCCCCCAACCTGTTTCGACAATCACAGTCCGCCGCGAATTACATGACATGAACTTACGGGGTCGTGTTGCACGGGCCAAACCTCTCATCAGGGACCAGAACGCTTTAGCACGCCGCAAATGGTGCCGCGACCATGCAACTTGGACCGTTGACGACTGGAAACGTGTGGTATGGTCGGATGAGTCACCATTCACCCTATTCCAAACCACGGGCCGTGTTTATGTGTGGAGAACGCCCAAAGAAGCGTATGATCTGCAGTGTCTCCGCCCAACTGTGAAACATGGCGGCGGCACGGTGATGCTGTGGGCCGCAATATCATGGTTTTCATTGGGTCCTGTGGTCACACTTCGCGGACGCATCACTGCCAACGATTATGTCGCAATTTTAGGAGACCACTTGCATCCTATGGTCCGGATGTTGTTCCCGGACAATGACGCCATATTCCAGGATGATAATGCACCCATTCACACAGCTGGAGTTGTTGCAGCGTGGTTTGAGGAACATCGGGATGAAGTTCAACACCTCCCCTGGCCCGCCCAATCCCCAGATCTCAACATAATTGAACATCTGTGGTCCATTTTGGAAACACGACTCCGGCGACGATTTCCACCTCCATCCTCTCTCACAGAACTGGCCGATGCCCTGCACGAGGAATGGTGTAATATTCCACTTGCTACTATTCACGACCTCTATGCCTCCATCCCACGTCGCATCAAGGCTGTTCTGAAGGCGAAAGGTGGCCCGACACCATATTAATCTGGTAAGTTGCACTTTCGCTCAGGTGTTTCCATTATTCTGATAAGCATCTGTATATTCCTAAAGAGAGGAATATATGAAAATTCGAACACTGTTAAACATAGAACCTTTCAATTTGACACTCGTGTTCTAAAGGACAGAGAACAACTAATGACAATATTAAAAGACAGGGTAAAATTTAAGGTCAAAGTAGTAGAACTATTAGTGTTGCAAACATATTTTATCGACCCCCGCACCAACGGGAGGGCCAATCACCTGGTTAAAAAATATTAATTATTTGTTTGTTAACGCACAATTTTCTCAACTGCCTTCTGGTAGGGAATATTCTACTTGATTTTCTTGATTGAAATCTCTCGAAAAGGTACATTTTAGTTCGTACATAAATATTTATTTTCAGGTTCTAAAAATGATTAAATAAATAGTATATGCTTGGTATATGCTTCTTTTAATTTATTAAACAATCATTTTTACAAGAAGAAAAATGTTATAAATTAATGTCCTGGAGATGGTAGAGAAATAGACCTGAAAAACCTGAAAAAGAAAAACCTGGAACTTGAAAATTAACATTCAGTAGAAACCTTTAATATGAAAATTTACAAGGCTTACTCTTCTTTAAAATAAATAAATAATATTGTTCTGTTTTAATTTCTAGTAAAATCTGGTGTAACACACTTCACTATCACTTTTTTGGCAAATGTGTCTTTTATACTTTCTTCATTTTTATGCAGCGATTTTCTCTCCCTTTTTCGTTCCAAATATCTCAGTCTGATGCAATCCTCATCCATGTAGCTCCTGAAAAACGCTTGATTTTATCTACCCATTTGTCTCGGTCGTTTCTTCTCTCTGGGAATCCAATGTAATACATTTGTCGTCCATCTGTTCGTCTACCTACGTGACCCTCTTCACTTCATCTTCTTCGCAGCCTTGATTATATCTTCTACATTTGTTTATGCACGAACCCACTCATTTGTCTTCCTGTC
>JAGDQP010033914.1:0-20418 GCA_022664845.1 Lepisma saccharinum | reverse complement strand
CAGAAACCTATTTGAACGGGTACATTTTTTTTTACTTTGGTGGAGAAATATTCCTGGTATACATAGATAGTTTTTTCTAAGTGGATGGAAGTACAGCAAATGCATCCCGCCAATTCAGAAGAAAAATAGATCAATTAGAAAGTATCGCTGAAGTGGTGGGATATCAAGTAGTTCTTGTATCTGACAACGGACCTCCACTCAGTAGCTGGAAACTCAAGGAATTGTGTCTTTATAAGAGTATTAAATCATAACATACGCCAGCTTACCACCCACAGAGTAATGGACAAGCAGTAAGATCTGTACAGGATGTCAAGAGCATACTGAAACCAATGTTGCAAGAAGTCTCGGTAGAAAACTGATTCCATACTGTACAGCCTGTAGTACGAGATATAAGATTTGCACAAATATCTTTACTTAATGGTAAATCTCTTGCAGAGATTATATTTAGTTTTCAGCCAAATACATGTTTCAATGTGTTTTACCGACAAATCATAGCTAATAAAGGTCAAACAGTGATAAAGGACTAAAAAAATCCTACCTCTCATACGAACACATATATGATGCCGTAACTTGGCTAGTAAGACTCCAAACATTCCAGCAATAGTAAGGAAACACAAAGGACAAAGATCAGTGGAGGTGGAGCATAATGACAGATGAAGAACAGTTCATTTAGATCAACTGAGAAAAAAATACCTGTATTCGAAAATAATGAAAACTAAAATACTAATAACTTGTGAAACCTGAATGATAACACTCGCAAAGAAATAAGGATATAAATAAAACTACTCCTACCAAGTACCAATAGTTTTCCTACTTTACGCAGCTCCACAAGAAAAACACAACCAAAGAAATACTATATGTGTGAAGTACATTGAACTTTTCAGCGAGAGGAAATAGAGTGACAAGGCAAAATAAATGCAATGGTTTTGCAAATATGGAAGTGGACCTATTGAAGAAAACATTTTTTTTCTATTGTATCTGTTGTAATTTTGTAAATATTGATAATTACTTGTTTATCTATTATGTATTTTGAAATATGTGGAATTGACTGGATTTAATGTCTTTTGTTTGACATTAAGCTCATTTTTTAAATTTTTATTGGTCTTGTGCTATTATCGAATGGAAACCATGGAACTATTATATTTTAATGTTTGGATATTGAGATGTATCTATGTAATGACAAATATGGAAGTCATAATTTAAGGTGAAGAGATTTTTCTATGGAAACATAGATGGAACAGTTATTGTTTAACTTATTAATGTTTCAGAGATAATGTTCACTTTCGAAGAGGAGGAAAATTGATGGATTACATAATTTGTAACAAAAGCAATCATTTCAAGACAGTTCAAAACAATCATGTTCTAACAAAAAGGCTACATTTGGAACAAGAAGAATAGTTTTTCTCTTATGTTTTATGGAGGATTCTAGTTCGTTCTCAAGTGTAGATTATCTTCTTACGAAAGCTAAGCATTGTTCATATAGTTTATGGAATCTATAATTTATGGAATCGACTGGATGCTATTTGATATTGTACAGTCACGGAAATATGTACTGCGGGAGTTGAATAAAAATTAACCTTTAGCTTTTCATTTAAATCATACTTGTCGGCCAGACAGGCAGTTATGATTAAGCCGTGACATGTCTGAGGAACAAATGTGACAGGCTATCTAAAGGGTGCTTATCTAGTCCATAAATATAAGGCAAAGAGAAACTAGAGGTTAGATCATAGACTAAAAAACTGCTAGACTCCTGCAGTACATATTTCCGTGACTGTACTATCATACATAATCTAGACATATACTCAATGAAGTAAGGTAACGACGATTATAGCTAATTTGTAAATGCAATATTCCAAAGTACTTATAGTTGTCAATGTATGTGTACATTGTTGTTGAATGGAAACTTATAGCACTTTCAGATTAGGAAAGTTATATTAGCAGTAATACATGCTTTGGATAGTAAAGAAACCATTGAATAATTTCTAGTCACTGTTTATTCTTATATGTGAGCTATTGGCTAAATCGCATTTTGAAATATACAGTAAGAATAACATAATGAAACCCGATGTTTCTAAAACGAAAGACTTATGATAAAGCATGTTTAAACGAATCAACGTATACTAATAAACTTCATGATACAATCATTGTCTTGAAGCACACATATACAGGGTGAACTCGAAAGGTGTGGGAAAATTTCGGGAGGTAATTTCTTAGATCAAAACAAGAAAAAATAACTTGTGGCATTTTCTCGAATTCCGCTTCGTGTAGGAGAAGGGTTCTCAACTTGGAATCCAAAATCGACTATTGATAACTGTGACTGAACAGAAAAATGTGGAAAACTTCGGGAGGTGATTCCTGAGATCAAAACAAGAAAGACATCCTCTGGCCTTTTTCGAATTCTGCTTCGTGTAAGAGATACAGGGCTCCCAACTTGGAGTCCAAAATCGACTGTTGACAATTGTAACTAAATAGGAAGATGTGTACAAACTGCAGGAGGTGATTCCAAACATCGAGACAGGAAACATGTACTTACGAATATCAGGGAAAAGTGTACTATACATAGTTTCAAAGACAGAGGTGTCTCAATGAGCAGAATCAGAATGGTAGTTGATGGTACTGTCGCATGACCGAGACGATACGTGCCTCGGACGCAAGTTTCGCTCGTAAGAAGTAAGGTGGTCAACTACGACGAATGCTCACAAAGCGAATGACTGAAAAGAGAAGAAGGACGACGGGCGACGTGATGCGAGACACGCGGAACACGAATGATAAGCTGTAGAGTAACTATGGTCAGAAATGCACATTTTGTTCTAAGTACGAGTAATTTTGCAGTCAACATACGTAAACACAGTATCAGATTGCTTACCTCTAGTTTAGTCACAACAAATTTTCAAAATGTCCCTCATGGCTTTCAATGGAAAGGTTCACACGCCGCATTAATGACTGACGTACCCTGTCGAATATTCCGGCCTGATTTCGCAAAGTGTCACGTTGCCCTGAAACGCCACTTCTGCTGTTCTTGGTATCCGACTTCGGAATTAATGTCACCTTTTTGCTTGTATTCCTAGGACCTTTCCTTCTTGTTTGTTATCAAGAATTTCCTTCCGCAGGTTGTCCACATCGTTCTGTTCAGTTACAATTGTCAACAGTCGATTTTGGATTCCAAGTTGACAACCCTGTATCTCTTACACAAAGCGGAATTCGAGGAAAGGCCAGAGAACATTTTTCTTGTTTTGATCTCAGGAATCACCTCCCGAAGTTTCTCCACAACTTTCGGGTTCACCCTGTAGGGGAGAGGGAGACACATTTGAACACGTTGTTGGGAAACTTTAATTTTGCTTCCTCACACTCAGAGAATTTCTTCAGAGATAAATAACATATATATGAGAACATTCACGCTTGCCGAAGAAAATGACGTACCTCGTTGTCACCTTAAATGTAGGACAGGAACTGGGAGCCTATCGTTCAAAGGTGCCCCTCTAGGGGATAGATTTGAACAAGGGTGGGGTAGCTTTGAGCTTGGCTGAGACAGTTTTGAACAAATCTTTAATTTTATGACAAGAACGTTTACTTTCTTAGTAAATGCTTCTAAATACAAATACGGGAGCAGAAGAAAGTAAACTTAGGTTTTACTAGCCATTTAAAGAATATAAACGATGCAATTGGTAATAAACTTTGAACATACTTGCTTGGTTGTTTCTTTATTGGTGTTTAGCGGATTGCATAACCATTGAAATTGCATAAACTTTGAACTCGTGGAAATTTTGTGAAAAGCCTTGAACATAACCTAATTGAAATGCTCGAAACACTCTTAATAATATAGAATTTGTTGCAAAATATTTTTTCTTCTCAACAGTAAGTTTTAGCTATAGGGTCATAAACTGCTACCATGTTCAAATCCAACTCTTTCTTTTTGTTCAAAGCTGCCTAATTACGTCGAATTAGGTACATTTTGTTATTATGGGAGAGGAAGAACGGTGATGAGAAAACAACAAGGACAATTTATTACGTGAAGGAATGTACTTCGTAAGTCAACATGGAAGAACAAGCAACAGTTCTCTTCTCTCCAAATGCTTACAATCTGTGAGATTAATTTCTACTTTCGCGCACACAAATTATATCAAGTAGCGTACTTCGCCAAGTAATGCACACAAATGGCAGCTATGTGCCATAGTGTTCGCAATTTATAAATGTTGGAGAAAATAAATTTCGTTTTATTAATTAAAATTATTACCAATGTTCTAAGGTAGCTCCAGTTCAAATGTATTACTTAAGAAGGTCAAATTTTAGACCTCGAAATCATATATTAACCAACACAAGTCTTCTACAATCCTCGGAATCTCTTGTACAGCGTACCTCTAGCATAATGCTTAAATTTTGTTCCCTTGTAATATGGAATAAATTGTAGGGCGAACGATAGCGGGGGTGATAGTAGTGTATCAAATTAGTATGCTACTCGGCATTTTTCCGATCGAGTATTTTAAATTATATCAATAATTACGATGTAGGAAGTGAAAACAGTTTACCGATGATAACAATACGTAGACAATCAATGGTCAGCCTAGTACCAACTTTATGCGCATACAGTGTACATTTTAGCTTTAACGCGTTATATTATCCTACCACCTTCTTTCAGTCATGATTTAAACAAGGAATTACGTCTGTGCTAAAATTTATTTATGATTATAACATTATCATATTTTAAGACACTTTATATACACCCTATACGTAATATTCATGGAATTTGAATTGATTTATAGATTTTAAATATCCCAGACTAGGGTAGATTTGGTAGAGGTTGGGGGAAGTTATGAACCAGAGGTCCTGGAAACCCTGCTAAACATCAGTCAGAATGGCCGGTAGTGGGACTCGAACCTGCGTGCCACCTAACTACCGCTCCGAAGCTCACGATTCCGGCGCTTGGATCACTGTCGTTGTGTATAACCCGTTTGGAGAGATGATAAATGGACAAATAACTTTCGATACATGACGCAGCACTTGCTATATGATCAAATTATGTGACCTGAAGTTATAATTTTAGAGAAATATTCCTTACATGTGAAGCTTTCCTCCACGTTTTCTCTTTAACCTTCTGAAATTAAAACAGATAAAACCGAGAAAGACAATAAATAAATAGCAGAGATGCGAAACTTTGAGAGTATATTTAATTTGAAAAAGCTATAAATGTTAAATTTTAAACTTTGAATCGTCATTCAATGTCTAAATTTGAACTTTGCAGCATCAATCAAGGTCAAAATTTGAGCTCGTAATAATAAATCAACCCACCCAAGTTGTGGAGGACCGATTTTACCTCACCCTCCACTGGAAATTCGAACTTTGATACCACCACCTGGTAGAATTCGAAACTCGTCCTGAATACTGATGAGAGTCAGTTTGGGAATCGTGAAAATCGCCTTACTCCTCGAATTTAAATGTCAAGGTCAACAAGTTTTAGTTCGAGACCGCTTTGAAAAAAGTTGGAAATAAAAAAGTTGAAAATTTGAAGCACGCTGTAAGCCAATCGAATTGGAGCCTGCATTCGAATTTCTCTCGTACATTAAGCGACGGGAGGGTAGAAGGGACAGAGACAAAAGCTTTCGAGTTTAAGCCTATTTAGAAGGTCTAATTAGACGTTCTGTGGAGAAGGAAAACAACAAAGAAATTGAATATGAATTTGAAACTAACGTTGCTAGAGATAAACTCTAATATTGTTATTATTCTTTTCACTTTCTTACGGAATAAAAGAACTAGTACTCTGATATTACGTGTACATATGCATATGTTATCTATCTATCTATTAATCAATATACTTATTACGGTATACCCGGTGTGCTTTTATTCAGTTTATGTAGGCGGACGTGATTGTAACTCGGAGGGCGAAGAAACATGTGCAATTTTGTGAATTGAAAGTGTACAAGAAGGGTACCCCATCCATATGATGTGCATTTCATGTTTCCAGATCTATTTTAAGTACTTTATATACACATTTTAACCAGATTTACGATTTTTTAAATTTATGACTCGACAATTCCAGGTTCATCTACTATTTAATCATGTTCTCTTTTCTTTAGATTTCCCCTGTTAACAGTGTTTCTTTGAACTTGATGAATATTTCTTTAAGAATAAGAATTAAGAATATTTAAAAAAAATATTTCTCTAAAAATATCACTTTATGTAACAAATTTGATCTTATAGCATAGGTTCTGGCATATATCGTCCCGTCAAGCGGGTTATAAATAGCCACCGTGATTCAAGCACGTCCTTCACTTCAAAGTTTTATTGGAAGAGACACGCAGGTTCGAGTTCTGCTGCCGGCCACCCTCACCGAGGTTTCATAGGGTTTCCAGGGTCTCTAGCTCGTAACTTCCTCAGCCTCAACCAAATTCACCCTAGTCTGAGATGTTTAAAGGCTATATATCAATACAAATTTAATGAACTATCAAATATAGGTTGTACATAAAATAAGGTGTTTAACTGAAAACTGATCTTGAATTAATCATAAACAAATATTAGAAAAGCGGTAATTTCTTGTTTAAATGGTAAATGGAAGGAGGTGGGGTTAATAAAAAACGCTTGGCAAATATGCACACTCTATGACCTGAAAGGTTGATACCAAGTTGATAATGTATTGCTATCGTAGCCAAATTACTTCCACTTCACAAACCGTAAATATTACTATAATTTGACATATTGATTCCAGTCGGTGGGTAAAAGGCTGAGTACTGCAAAATATAACGTACTACTACCATCCTCCGCAACCGATGGCTCTACAAACTCCTGAGAATGGCAAAGGAACTAGATATGAGCAGTATACAGGTAGGTGCCCTGTATAAAATTCCATGATTGTAGGAGGAACAAAATGTGTCTCATTATTTTGGGGACACACGGTATAAAAGTTACAGGATTGTAGGATTATCCTTCTGATTCACCTTTTTTCTTTATTTTCTCTCAAATTTTTTTTTTTCAGTCTTCATATGGTGAAAGGAGGGAAGTAAAAGAAAGCAGGCCATCTTGACTGCAGGCCATAGCCTCTGGTTCATAAATTCCCCAACCTCTACCAAATCCAATATACTCTGAGAAGCCAAAAGGCTATAAATCAATACAAGTTCAATGAATTATTAAGTATAGTAAGTACATAAAATAAGGAGCTTACCTGATGATGGATATTGTATTAATAATAAACTAAAAATAGATCGCGGATAATTGCTTGTTTAAATCGTAAACGAGAGAGTAATAAAATATAAGATTCTGTCAGCTAGAATACTTTGTCACTGTATGAATAAAAGTTGCTACCACGTTGATAATTGATTATTTGACGTATTGCTACCGTCGGCAAAACAACTACCGTTCCATAAAATCATAATTATTACTATAGTTTATCGTATTCCTTCCAGTAGGTCGGTCAAATGCCAAGTATTGTAGGAATAGGATGTACTACTACTGCCCCGCTATCGCTTGCTCTACAAACGCCTGACGATTGGAAACGAACAAAATTTAAACAGTATTTTGGGAGGGACACCTTGTATAAAAGTTCCAGGATTGTAAATTAACAAAATGTTTCCCATTAGTTTGTGCACATCCTGTATAAATATTCCAGGATTACATGCACTTGAAGTAGTATCCCCGCGAATAATGCCCTGGGCTAGGACTCTAAGCAAGCGACTCAAAGGTCCCGTGTTCTAATCCCGCCGGGCCATGGATGTTTGTGATTACGGAGTTTAACTAGAACGTGACGGACCGAAATCAGAAATTTAGCGGAATGGCCATACAAAATAATTTTTCTTAGCAAAATTTTCGTATTATATGTCGGTATATTGTTGCCACGAGACGAGACGGGATGAGACTTCATGTTTTCTTGTCTCGTGCAACTTGTGTCTCATCTCGTGTCTCGTCTCGAAGCGTTCTGTCCAGTCTCGTCTCGTCTCATTTTTCTCGTTTCGTCTCGTAAAATATTGCAGCACATCATTCCACCGAAAAGTAAAATGTAGGAGATTGCACCATGCTTCCAAGATACAACAAAGTTATTATTCAGGCTACATAAGACAAGGATGTGCAGCGGTGGCTTAGTTTTGAAGCACTTACCTCTGGTGTGTGCCGTCGTCGGTTCGATCCCGGTTAGTGCTATATGGGTTTCGTGGTGGACTAACATCGAGTGTATGTATTTTCTCTGGGTACTCCCGTATTTTCCCACTTTCTTGATTCCATTAGTTCTTCCATCATCATCCATTTGACCTGAGCAAATTTGCCTAAAGGCCTTAAAAATAAGTTCAAATAAAAACAGTTTAGTTCTTTTCGAATTTTGAAAAGCATCGAATTTACTTACGCATCTGTTAAATTTATTTCGTGCATTCGAAGTAGATACAGACGTTGAACAAAGAAACTGATTGTCCGGTTTCTGCACATATTCTGCATCACTTGAAATGTCACTGCTTACTCAGCAACTAACAATACTTCACTTTACTTTAGTTTTTTGTTGTTGTTGGTCGAATTCAGTGTTAATTTTCTATATGTTAGTTTTCCAACACCGTGATGTTTGTTTTCTAAATCGAATTTTTTCTGTCAGAAGCCTTAATATTTCCTGTTCAGAACTTAAAATTTCCCGCAACTGTATATAAAAGTGATCGGCTAATGTTAAAACAAAGAATTCGTATTACTTACCGTAATAGCGTCCAATGATGATTGAATTTTCACCTCAATATTCTTCATTTTTCAAACCTCATAACGAAAGTTCACTTTACGAAAATGCACAGCGAAAAATTCTGCAATTTGAATTTCACTAGTTTTCACTTGATTTTTAATTCCAGCCAATTCGTTTTGTTCTAATGGAAGCATCTATTTTACTTTCGCCTGCTGTTTCACCCCTTTCGGTTGTGTAATTTGCTTTTACCACATATTAACTTCACGTCTCCGGCTTGGTATCGGAACCTGGTACGCTCCTCGTTGAACATTTTCGTTTCGTTCGCTTTTAGCACCTAAAGAGCTCATAATTAAAAGTAATCTATGAAGAATATACAGCATAACAAACTTATAAAATTCGCTCTAACAACAACTTGAAACGCACTCAAACACACCGAAATCAGAAAGAGATATAAGACTGCATCTTACGAGGCTCACAAACTGACAAGTCAGTATCACGGAAGGTCATACCGAAACCTACCCCCGGTTTTTTCCACCTGAAATTGATGCCAAATTAACCTTCCACACAAACTGCAGATACAAAGTACAATAGGTCAAAAAATAGTAAAAAAATGAATTGTTGGTACTAGCTTCATGAATCAGGTTAGATACACTGCTCGAATAGTATGCTAAGACTGGTGCTTGGACATTTCTGAAGGAGAAACAGGAGCGTATTGGCAACAAGCAGAAATCAAGCGTGCAAGACATGACCCCTTTGCCTCCCTCCCTCCCTCTCTCTCTCTCTCTCTCTCTCTCTATATATATATATATATATATATATATGTATATATATATATATATATAGATAGATAGATAGATAGATAGATAGATAGATAGGTAGGTAGATAGATAGATAGATATGAGAGGATTTGTAATTCCTGAACATGGAAAGATATTATCTTAATTTAAAAGTAGAGAAAGTGAACGTAACTGTGCATTACATTAGAAATGATAACTTATGCTTGTTTTACTGTTCATATGGAACGCTGCAGTGCTTGCACTTGTAAATTACGTGCGAAATAGATGTGTAAGATAATCTTCCACAATGTCAAAGCGAAACTTCCATGCAAAAAAAAAAACTGCGAAGACGAAAAACAATTCGTAAACGGTTTCTGGAATGTTCAGGTAGAATCCATGAGTCGCGTACTTAGCGAATGTCATTGAGTTAATCGCAAGCGTTGAAACCAATAATTCTTTTAGCCATATCAAAATACACTCATCTATTAGATCATATTTTATGAATAATATAACACCCAGGTCCCTTGGTCAAGGTGGGAAAAATCCCAGACCTCGTGATTTAGTAGACTATGATGATTGAGATATTTCAAGATTTCCCAGTTTCATCAGCCGAATACTGGGATAGTACTTTGAGGAAGCGCTGATCGCTAACTCCCTCACTCATGCCTATCCTTTCCCAGTTTGAGACAAAGATGCCAAGAGGCCATAAGAATGAATGAACTGTGGATTTATTTTATGGCATGTAGGCATCTATGGCGCAGGCCGCGATAGGGAATAGTCAGGATATGGAAAGAAGTCGGCCAGGGCCTTTGTAAAGATATAATTCTGGTATTCGCCTGGTGACACTGACAATGAATCCCTGAAAAACCTCAGTCAGTATTTTCGGGCGTGGGCTTTGAATTCACGTGCCTCCCCAGGGCCGATCCGAAATCCGGCATGATGGGCATTGGACCATGGGGACTAGGTTTCAATTCATGAATATATGACAGACGTATTTACCCGATTTAGTAATTAAAACATAAATTATTCCTGCACCACAAACACCGAACCAATGTAAACACATTATAATTACTGTCTGCAAATATTTTATTATTTCTCGCCCTCCAGCATGGCAGTTTGAATGGGGAGTAGAGAAATGTTGAGCAACCCTAATCTAGTGGCAAGTAACATGTACTGGGCGCTCATGTAAACAACTCTCACTTGTCCGTTTGTCATTATAGCGTTCTCTATTGTGAGTGTGCTGCATGAGTGACTATCAGAAAAGTTACCGTCAAACGGGGAAATTATAGTGTTGACATTTTGTTTGCAAGTACGTGAAGTGCAGCAGACAGCACGTATTAAGAAAGATAAGTGCAGTGAACTGTGTGGAAGACGTTACAACGTGCGGTTTGAAGGAACCATTGAATCCTGTAAATATACTAACCTTCGCGATGAACTATTTTCATGATAAGAACATCACTCCCGGAAGTGAAATGAGTGAACAAGAAAAGCAAATAGAAGATAGTATAATAAAGCTTCTAGAACGACATCCGTTAGGAGCAGACGCTGAAGTTTCTCTTTGATACCGAACAACAAGATGCAGATTCAACGGATGACGAAAATAACATCGATACGCAAATTTCATCAGAATTAGTTAATCAGTCCGCTTGTGACATTATTTCATTCAAGAAATCGGAATAAATGTTTTCTTCGAGTGATGACGAAAGTTATTCACCACGTACGTAGTCGGCTTCAACTTATGCACCAAGTCCGGAGAAAAAAAATCGAAAGAATATATCGACACAGATTATAAAAGAAAAGCAGTAAAATACTGACTCAACGAAGGTGGTCGGAAGAGATTATCACTATCCACAGTCCGTTCAAAGTTTCGGTTAGTTACGTTCCAACAGAAATTACATAAATGGAGAGCACAGTTACAAAATAGGAAAGCAAACCCAAAGATAATATCTATATATGAAACTTTGTTTGCTCGGTTTGTGTAGACGAGAAAGGACAGGCAAAGCGTATGTGATGAAGATTTTAAAATATGGACGGTGGAATTTGCACACAAAGAAGCAGTATCTAATTTTTGCAGCATCGAAAGCCTGGATCTATAATTTCAGGAGACATTATAGAATTAAAAGCACAAAAATTACCAAATTCATCTCCCGGTCAGGACGAGCTGGAACTCCAAAACTCTGCAACTGATTTTGTCGAATCAACAACGAAAAAGCTTACTATGTTCCATCGCAAATTTTTAATACAGATCAGAGTGGTTTTGAATAGTAGATGAAAGCTAAACGCACATTATCGTTTGTTGGAGAAAAGCATACGGAAATCATGGCCCAGTCAATCAACGTTCTCACTCACTCTTGCACATCAATCATGCCTACAATAAGTATGGATGGTGTGCTGCTCCTGAAACTGTTCATAGTGTTACAACTGGAAGTTTTGGCCATACAATTATTAACAAATGTTCAAAGTAGAAAACATTATTGTGAAAGATTCAAAATCCGGTAAAATGGGTAGGCCAGAATTAACAGAATGGTATCAGGAAGCCCTCTTCTCTTTTACAGAAGATAGTGCGCTCTACTTTTGGATTCGTGGACAGCATATAATGATAGCTCCTGTTTAGAAGGTATGCCTCTCGGAAAGACAATTGAACTTTTTCAAATTCCTACTGGAACTACAGCGAAAATTCAACCTCTCAACAAATTTTTCTTCCAGCAATGTAAATCATTTTACCGGCGACTATCGGAATTATTAGCAGGTCGTGAAGATTTACATTTTGCACATTTTCAGAGGAACGATATTTTAAAATGACAATCCTTTATTCATTATCAGTTTAGTTAACCACGATTCCGCGACATGATCAAATATTTGTTGTTTACTACACGCTATACAGCGCAGCGACCTCCGGATTTCGCCATACCACAACAGTTCTGCTTGACGAAGGAAACCACAACAGTTCTGCTTGACGAAGGAAACCACAACATTTCTGCTTGACGACGGAAACCACAACATGTGAACGTGGTAACTGCACTTTAAGCGTACTGCTTCGTTGTGCATGATGCAAGACTCATTTGTGCTTTCATCCCTCCATCGAGTGCAATCACTCCTGTCATACGTTCATAGCATAATCTCATCGTGTGCCTATGTTCTACTACATGCTTACGACGGTGCATTGTATAGCGCAAACCCTTTACCAACCTTCGCTCAAGGAGAGCTGCACAATGATATTTGATCTGTAAGTAACACCATTCCATGACTCTTCTGAATGTTGCATTAGCAAATGGTGACGTAGCTCCAATGCATTTATTATAGCGGAATTTATGCTTCAGAGAGATTTCCCTTCATAGTTTTTTCATTGCCACGGAATTCATATGGTTTAATAGGGCAAGTATAGGAATCCTCTCTCACAAGCAGCATTCTCCAATCATACAATTGGCTGCAATATGTGTATTGGGAACAATTTCGATTATCAGTGCTAAAGCAACACGACCTGCGTAATTACTCCTGGATATAGGACATCATTTGTGACGATGCAGCCCGAACTTTGCAGGCCAATAGCTCCGAAACTACGCATTATTTCGTAACTTTCAGAGAGCCTTTTTTCTTGTTTTGATGTAAGGAAACACTTTCCGAATTTGCGTCTTAATTTCAGAGATACCATATGCTTCTATGTACCTTTCGAGGGAACAATCTTGCCGACGTCTTTTGCCTTGAACCTGCCACCAAGCATCATCATCAACGCAATTGACATACCTTTTTGTAGACGATGGTTACATTTTTCTGAGACTATAAGTGCACACAACAATTTCATAGCGTCGCAAGAATTCCTGTCCATGGAATAAATTCGTTGGATTGCTGCTGTAGTAATAGATTCAATGACCATTATTTTATTTCTTTCGTTACTGGTTGTATATTCTTCTTTGCATTCTGTATGTAATGTATGTGATCATGAGCTGACATGCAGTAGAGCTATCTCTGGGCAAGGAACAAACAAACATCGCTCGGAAAAAAACAAAAAACGATTTCGTCTCACTATTTTGAAGAGCTGATCTCGTACCTACGTTCATTTTTCTGGTTGGAAACGAATGCTGTATACACGATAATTACGTAATCCCTACCTTTCCATACACAAAATGCTATAAAGGTTCATGGTTGGCGCTTCGCATTTGGACACTGATCCGAATATACACGGTATCGCAACTTGCGTCTTTCAGTCAGTGTAGCCAACTTCCTTTATGAGGTACCCAGAAACAGAGGTAATGTGTGTCAATTTTTTGACCCGTTTGTACTTTGTATCCGCAGCTAATATTCTGTGTTGAAGATTAATTTGGCATCAACTTCACGTGGAAAAAAATGGGTGTAGGTTTCGGTATGATCTTCCGTGATACTGCTTTGTGAGTCAATATGAAATGATCTGACATCGCGATTATTAAAAGAAACACAGTTTGAATTCTATTGAACTTCAGATCAACGGCTCTAGTTAGGATGAAAGTTGATGGTTTACGAAAATCACCCCGCCCCTGCACAATTTACCATACTCACATGTCATCCTCCTCCTCCCTCTATCCTTTACTCTTCGTTAATGTGTGTGGACTGTGTTTCTGTGTGTTGTGTGTGTGTGTGTATGCCCCTTTTTATTTTAGCTACCTTTCCTTATTTGTCATACAGCACCGCAGTTCCTGAGTTTTACAAAATCATTATGTTATTTTGGGTTATTTGAAAGTACCTCCATGCAGCCACCTCCATAGAAGTACCTCATTGAATGCAGTACAGTACAAATATCAATTTTCAAAAGTGAATATAAATGCACAAAGGACCCGAAAGAACATTGTCCGGTTTGTCCTCATCCAACATATGGTTGCAATTTTCGTGGCTCATTATAAAACACTCCCTCGCCTTACAATTTCCGACTCTTCACTCCTATTACAGAAGATCAACCTCTCCTCACTCCTCTTTACTTTCATTACTATAGGTGTAGAAAACAAACCGAGGAGGTTGGGGGTGCACAATAAAATAATGTTTGGAGGCGTCTGCTGTCCAAGAAATGTGAAAGGACGAAAAGGAGAGAAGCAAAGAAAGTGTGTGTAAAAGGAATTTCTCATCTAAAATTTTAGCACCTTCCTAAATTTCCAATTTTTTTGTCACGTTTAGCAAAAATTTTCCTCTTTCCCGTAAGACCATAGAATTTACCGTAAAACTGAAGATTTCCCGGCAACTGGCATCACTGGTCGACTCATGTTTTTCTGCTTCGAAAGAAGTAACAAAGCACAACAAACTGGATATGATCTCGCTACACAACACGAGCACAATCTTTCAAGAGCCGTCGGTTAGTTTCGTCTGAACCAGTAGTGAATTATTAAGAGACGAATGTTTGCCAATACGGTCGGTGTAATCCAAAGGCAAGCCTTCCCCAACTTGTTCCGAAATATTTGCTTTACCGTCTCTGGCGCCAGTTCAGAGAATTAGAATTATTAAGGTTGAATTAATTGGAAAATGGTAACTAAAGCCAAGGGCGCCGATTTCTCTGTAAGTTTGGGGGGCGGGGGCATTCATATATATTTTTTGTTTTCAGGTGAGGGTTTAAGAAGACACATATGATCCAAATCCAATTCAGATTTTGCCAAATATTGTATATTCATAAAAAAAACACATATAATAGTATACATATAGTCATTATGAAGGCTTCCCCAGGCCCAGGTATTACAGAATTTAACAATGTTTGTACAACGTTAAAAAAAATCACGAAAGCATATTATGTTCTAACTAATAAGAACAAAGTTCCTCCTGTTACTAGAAAATAAACTTAGGTAATAACATAAACTAATGTTAGTCTATGCAGAGAAGTTATCCAGCTTTCCCAAATGTGGTTCTCACTTCTCTTTCTGTCCGGATCACCCTTTCGCCGCGCTAATGCTTTATTTGACAAATATATTTTTTTAAATTCTCGGTTCTCGATTTCGACAGGCATGGTTCAAGAAGCTTCTGTCTCACCTACAGTGAGAAAAAATAATTGGGCAAGTTGAACAAGGAGGAAAAACAGACTTATCAAACGAAAACGTAGCCCATTTCGAAATCTCTTGCCTGTTTTTGATAATTTGGATACCTTAGATAGAATGGTATAGAAATAACTGGTACTCGATACATCTGCAAGGTAACAGGCAACGAAAGAGTGATAACTACGTACATTCATGGCAAAAAATGTATTTGGACAACCCCATACTACTCTCGAAATAAATGTTCTAGGAATTCTTTTGTGTACAAGAGCATTCTGCGTGGTGTATTGAAGCAATCCACAAAGTGTCAGGCATAAAGAAGCAGCATGGGGAATAAAGTGAGTTGAACAACATTGGAACTGCTCATTTTAATTTCAAATGACGTGTGGAAGGTACTGAGACATAGCCAAGCTTGTTGGAAAGCTACTCTAGCTTTGGATAAAAAATAAAGAAACATAAAACAGAATAATTATTGGGGATTCGTTCTGGTCAACTAAGGAAACTAACTGCCTGGAATGAAACCTACATTCTTCATTCTGTGAACAAAACTCAAAGAATTAGTGTTAAAGATTTGGTTACTTGACTTGCATAGGATATGCAAGTTAATGTTACAGATGTGTAGATGTGAACAAAAAAATTGGGATTTAGAATACGTGTAATCAGAAACGAACACACATATCAGAAGAAAGCAGAAAGAAGAAGTTTTAATTTTCCAAGAAATATCAATATGAATGCCTGGAATTTTGGAAAAAGTTTATTGTTTTTCTGAGATGAAACTAAGATAAACTTGTATTGTAGTGATGGATATCAGGACGTGTGGCGAAAGAAGAATGGAGCTTTCAGAAAGCAGAACATTGTTTTCACTGATAAAATTGTTGGAGGGTCTGTTAAGATTTGGGGTTGTGTAATTACTAATAGAGTAGCCAGTATTCATACCCTGGATACATATTTTCTAAATCCCAATTGTTTCAAAGAATTTTGGATTGTTCAATGAATTACTAACATTAACTTACACATTTTAGGCAAGTGAAGTAGCCAAATCTTTAGCACTAAATCTTTGAGTATTGTTCACAGAATGAAGAATGTAAGTTTTATTCCGGGCAGTTAGTTTTCTTGGTTTGCCAGAACTGATTCTATTCCGCAATAATTGCTCTGTTGACGTAGCCTTATGATGTATCCAACGATAAAGCATGACTTTCCAACAAGCTTGGTTTTTCTGACACCGTGTGGATTGCTTCAATACACTAAGTAGAATGCTCTTGTACACAAAAGGATACCTAGAACATTTATTTCGAGATTAGTATTGGGTTGTTCAAATACTGTTTCTTGCGATAAATGTACGTAGTCGTCACTCTTTCGTTGCCTGTTACCTTCAGGTGTATCGAGTGGTAGTTATTTCTTAAGTATTCTATCTAAGGGATCCAAATTATCATAAAAGGGCAAGATATTTCGAAATGGATCATGTTTTAGGTGTGACAGTCTGATTTCCTCTTTGTTGAACTTGTCCAAATACTTTTTTCCCGCTGTATAGCCTATCTATAAGTTGTATTAGAAACTCAAATTTACGGTATTAACGGTAAACAATAATTGCATTCAAACAGCAGTTTAAAGGATATGTTTCCAAGTACAAGTCCACTCCTACTTTTGTGTGAGTTCTTCTTGTCGCTTATTTTTCTTTTTCTTAAATTATGCTTATATAGATATATGACAAAATCACGATGAATGATTCTTAATCCTCGGAACGCCAAGATAATTTCATCTCACGGAACGTCAAGATGAGTCATCTTCGAAGCATGTATATTTCTCGTATGAAATAAAGTACTTGTTCAAAATCAAGGTATTTTAAAATATGGGTATATTCATTGTATAGTATTTATTGCATTGTATTGAATTTATTTATTGTATTTTATTTTTTCAAGTAGATACGACAAAATAATGAAACATAGAGAAAAAACTAATACATCATATTAACCTTGTAACCATTTTCATGGCTACACAAAAATAATGGTACCATGACTTTCTTACTTATTTACACATATAAAGTACGACATATAAAACTATCAGAATCAAACTACCTTCCTCTTTCAGTCTCACATGTAAAGCACACCGCATCTGTTGTATTCTGATTCTTGCAAATGAAGCGATTACATTACTGACAGTATGCGGAGTACACAGAATTTCACTCTTCCAATTAATGACTAATGGACAAAAATAATATTTTGACTGTATGGGTCATTTTTGACCCGATCTTGGCGTTCCGAGGGATGAACGACAGAAAATACGTTGTCATTTTTTCTTTCGTTCTTTCTTTTCTTTTTTTACTAAATGGCCTTCATCGATGTTATGCACGGAACTCCAGAAACAACACAAGCAATGCACGAATTAACTCCTTTAGCCAGTCGAGCGGGTATTTATTATACGTGATGTAATTTATATAAGTACTGTAGCACACAAGTTTCAGGGAGGAATTTATCAATGAAATAGATTTGCCAAATGTAGATAAGCTTAGTAGAAAGGGAAAACAAATGACCATGTACTGTAGAAATAGGATAACCGACATCACCTTATCATTTGGGCTCCCCATTAGGGGGGGCCACTTCAACTTTGGGGGCAAATATTTTATTCCAAGTTAATAAACTTTTAAATTAAATAACTGTTTGGATTTTCGAGATACGAGACGAGACAATTCACGAGTCTGTCTCGTCTCGTCTCGAATTCCAAGAAGCCTGTCTCCTCTCGTGACGAGACGAGACATGTCTCGTACTGTGGCAACACTAGGGTTCCGTAATATGTCAAACAACCTTTCCAGCTCTTTGTAAAATGTATCTTTGTATTTATCATCAGACTACTCGTTCGGGCGAGGACATTTATCAAAACCATGCTGCACAATTGAGTATGTATCAAATCATAACATAGTTCCGTTTACGATCTCCATATTCTGAACCACCGGAAAGGTTACTGTTCTTAATGAAGAATCCTGTTCCGAAATTGTGTGACTGAGATCTCCCGTAGTGGAAAGTGTATTTGCCCTGTCGAATGATATCTGGACTTACGATATCACTTGTATGTCGAGCTAGTACTTCTCAGTCTCACGTACTACCGTGTCAAGAGCGCCCGTTTGATATAAAGTTAAAAGTCCCACGTTTCTATTTGAATATATTTTTGATCCTGCTCTTGGAGCGCCCTGAAGCAGTACCTTCCCGGAGATCCGAATGAGGTATTATTTACCTCGGGAATATTTTACTCCATTAAAACCTATGGAACTATTTATTACTATTTTTTGATAAGGTTTAGCGGTGTACAGTTGTCAGATATGTGACCCCGCAGCAAAGGTAAACATTCAAGATGTCGTCCACTGTTAATATCTGAACCTGCTAGGTAAAATAATAATAGAGTTTGATTTAATACTGCCAACAAGGGAATGTTTTCTGCTCGAACAAAAATTCTGGTTCAAAAATATGTTTTCCTGAAGAATGTGATACGCTAAGGTTAGAAAGGACGATGGTCATCTGTGAATTGTTTTTTTTTATTATTCAAACTGACCAATCACTAGTCGAATACTGTATAGTACAAAAGACTGGAAACAACCTTGTAAGTTGTAAACGCGTGAAGGGAGTGAGGCAAAATGTTGAATAGAAGTAACGTGGATTCTGCGCTACCAGATGCGCGAGATGAGAATCATGGCAGCCATCTTGAAAACCACGATATTGGATTTTGCTAGAGAATTTGGAGAAGAAAGTGGGTCATGTGCCTTATAGTTTTAGACTACTTGTTTTAAGAAAGCCAAATCTGAAGCCAGTTCTTATCTATCTTTATTCGTTTAGGAAATAGTGATCCTCAATGTTGATATTTTACGTTCTACAACATGTGCGCAAAGTAGTATACATTTTAGGGAACACACAAACCCAGTATTTGTTTTTCTGAACTCCTTATGGACTTTACGAAATATATTGGGATCAACAGCGGCGCAAGTATGCTTGAATCTGTTGCTGGAGATAGTGTAGCTCGTTGATTTTTCACGATGCACTTCCTTGCAGATAGCTCCAAGGATAGAACTCAAGGGGCGTGAAATCAAGTGAAGGAGTGGGGTACTCGGTGAACCCTTGCTGACTACTCCAACACCTCGGAATTATATATCCATCTACTCTTGCACCTTATCAGCGTAGTAGGAAGTGCGCCATCTTGCTGGTAAAAGCAGAAAAATTCCATCAGAACTCACAGTCAGAATTCCTCCCGCCTCTATGCCCTAAACGGTGATCGATCCATTAAGAAGTTCCTCGTTCACCCGATCTGATGCGCCTTAACTACTCTCATGACTTGCACCTGTCACAGTACGGGATAGAGGAGAATACAGGGTAGGGAAATAAACTGGACATGGCCTTATTCAAGGTATCATCCAGCATGCGCTTGGTGTGACCAAAAAAAACAAGGAAACTCTGGGTTAGGATTGCGGAAATCAAAACCGGGTCCTCCCGATTGCAAAACTAACTCTCTCTTTGATTTCCATCTCTGGATCACTTGAAAGACATGGTGTATCGTGTAAAAAATCAACGACCAACACTATCTTCAGAAAATTTAAGTTTGAATTTTTAATGTCTTTAGGCATCTGAGGCTCAGGCCGTCAGAAAATGTTAAAGCGTAAAAATCTTAAGGTCGTTCTAACCTCCATCACATCTATTTGGTAGGAAAATATGATTAGTGTTTTGCCCAGACGCAGAGTCTATGACATGAAGCTCTCTGTGCTACGTGAAACGAAGGGAGTAAGCCACAGCCCTCCATCGAATGAAGATGAAGGTCAAAGGATACCGCCTCCAATTTACAAATTCTCTAGCAAATTCCAAAATGGCGGCTTTTAAAATGGCTGGCATGATTCTCATCTCTCGCATCTGGCAACGCAGGATCCACGTTACTTCTATTCAACATTTAGTCTCACTCCCTTCACGCGTTTTCGACTTACAATGCTGTTTCCAGTCTTTTGTACAATACAGAATTCGAGTAGTCATTAGTGAGTTTGTATAGG
>JAGDQP010033913.1:10235-20418 GCA_022664845.1 Lepisma saccharinum | reverse complement strand
GCGTTGAATGTAAATATACTCACTCTTTTTCTCAAGTAATAGGATTTACTTTATCTTCTTTATTTTTGCTCTTGTTTCCCAGTTTATTGGCTGCTGAGACATACTTTGTCACACCCACATACTCCCAGATACGCAGTATTTCCTTTCATGCAAACTTATTAGGGGTTGATTGATTGGTAGTCATCGTTAGAGAAAGAGCAATCATAGATAATTTTTGAGTTATACATTGTATTGTACATATGAATCTTAGTAAAACACTATAACATAGGTTAAGATCTTCGCAATTAATACCAAGGACATCGTATTATACATAAGGAACACAGGAAAGTAATAAGAATCAGAAAAACGTTCGAGGGTACTAAAATCTGAAGTTGAGAAGTTCTGTAAATGTTGTTACAAAACAACTTGTTGTTGAAAAGTAATAGAATATGTGTTTACAAGGAGACTTCACTACAACTGATTCGCACCGTTCTTTCTATAATTTGCTTGCACCCAACTCTTTTATTGTCAAGCGAACGTATTCCACAGTAAATTGTTTATTAGTCCTGAGCTGTGTGCCATAGTAAGGAAAGTATACTTGCAAAATAAAAACAAAGCTGTTAATGGATGTCATACAATAAAGAGAATATAATTATATTACATTTTAGACTATAACAAAGATAACTATTGAGAATTATTGGTAAGTTGAGGGACTCCACAGTCTAGTGGTTAGAACGTTGGACTCATGTCCGCGTGGTCCCGGGTTCAATTCCCGGATGGAGTCCCACTTTTCGGCGTTCACCCAGCGTGGTGAGGAAAACTGGGAAATCACGTGATTAAAGACGTGACGGCCACTCGGTCTAGAAAGCCCCTAATACGCCCATTCGTGGCTAGGTGACGGACAGAGCTGACCACACTGCCGTCACCGAGATGTTAGCAGTTCCACCAAGCGCGTACAGATGGCGTTGGGGCAGGCATCTGTAACGCCGGTGGTTATTATTATTATTATTGGTAAGTTGATCTTGATAACTATTTGTCTATTCTTTGGTTTACTATGTTCACCGAAACACATCCGTGTTAATAGAAACTTGAACACAAAACCACCTCTAGTTTTATATACACACTGCAATACGCAATCATGAAATTTTTCAGAATAACTTTCGAATGGAGAGACCGATTTAAGCATGTTTCCAGAAAATCACCTTCTTTTTAAGTTCCGTAACATACTTAACTAGGTTTATCCATTTCAAAGTTATTCGGACAATAGATTTTACGATTGGATACAAACTTCCCGTTCCGCGCTGACTATACATGTTTAATCAACAGCCAGTGTAATGTACTGATTACCTCCTGGTCTGCTATGGCGCGATCAAAGCGGGTTTAAATTGCTTAATTATGCAGGACATTGCTAGCCTTGTAAACAGTATGTGTCACTAATATACAAGTCACAATACTTAATAAAATTGTAAAATACGTACTCCCATGGGAAGATAATATCAGGATATATTAAAAAAATGTGTGCATATATATAAATTTAAAACACAACTAATACAAAAACACTAACTTTGTTGTTTTACCTCTAATGCAATTGCTAGACACACATTTTTCACACAAAAGCACCACTGAAGCGCAACGTGTTGATATATAGAAGAGAAAGATGAAGGTCTGTCGAAACGCGAAACGCAATACTAACATAGAGATTGTTAACAATATGATTTATGTAACGAGGATCTATGATGTCTACATAATAAGTGTTAACCACACATAATTGTGGATGATTTTTTAAAAATATTCACTCTATTTGAGGAGGCAAGGAGTAGAACAGCCGAAATATTATTCGAGACAAAAGTTTATATACTGTATTACAAAAGGAATAGTCATGTCGAAAATTTTATTGTATGGGCAGAAAAGAACTAGAAATGATTGTTTCATCGTTCTTAATAAAGAGACTAAATATCGAGGCACAGAGGGAAAGGGGGAAGAAAGGTATTGTTAGCTACTGGAATTAATTATTCTGCCGGAGCTAGCTGACGTGATTTAGTACCAAATTCTAATATCTAATTTGTAAGTTTATATGAAGCGAGGATATCTTGTTATTTATTAATTTAAAACTTCAATTGACGAGTGTAAATTGCATGTGAATTAATTTAAAGAAGAGAGTAACTGTAGTGGTTTACAAACGTTATCAATTCCGTTTGAAGACTACAGGGAAAGAACGTACTTTGTCCATATTTTGGCCAAATTGAGATAAGAGTGTCATCTGTTTGCTTTCTCAAGGAACTTTTTAACAAACTATCATGCATAATCCATACAAGCTAATCTTTATTTGATATGCGGGTTTACGTAATATTGAATATGGACTTTTAAAACGCTCTCCTGTAAAATCAAGAAAATGGATAAAGTGCGTTCTTTCCTGTGATGTTCATTTACTAAAGAGAGTAATGCTTATATAAAGTCGCTGGTTATTTACGACATATTTAAAACCCGGTTTTCTAATTTCATCACCTTGAATTTCAAAATTTCTAAGAAAAAGTATTACATGTCCTTCTTTCATCATATTTACATACGAATCATGGCTCCAGAAAGAATTTTTTTTGTATCTTAATTAGTTTTGCAGTTAATTGTAGAAAGCAAAAATTAGAGGCTTAAAAGAACATTTTGAATAGTTTATAACAAAAACTTCGTTTACTTTTAAAGTGATATTAAAAAATGATTTATCATTAAATATTTGTATTAGTACAGTAACAAAAATAACTAAATATGGAATATCTTTTCTCCTTTCAGAACCTCCACCAACGAGCACTCTAGCGTCGAGAGCGGCTCAAAAGGCAAGCGAACAATGGGCTGTTCTGGAAATAAAAGAAATGGGGCAGCCGTACCGCACCCACATTCCACCCTTCAATTTTAGGAACTTGGAATTTAGAAATAAGCAGCCTACGTTTATTAGATTTAATTTCACTCTACCCTGGGGCTCTAACTTCGCGGTTTACGGGCGTAGAAATGTTGCTCCTAGCGTAACTCAGTACGACTTCGTGGAATTTATCAGGGGCGGGAGGGTTGATCGTCTCAAGCGGTCTGTGAATCTTGGCAGTGTGCTAGGTGTTGGTACTATAGTAGATATGGAACAACAACCAGCTGCCGTTAGTTTCACTACTCAAAAGTGGCGAGCGGCCAGCGATGTTAATCAAGGATTGCATGTAATCCCTCCGCCTTTTATTGTCAACCATAATCATTTAGTGAGCCCAGAAGAGCTTGGATACCCACCTTCCGACCTTCCCGATGGTAATGAAGGAACCTCCGATCTAGAATTGCCAGGGAAGGGAGGTCGTAACGGCGGAACTCTTCAACCAACAGAATCGGAGATGTCCATCTCATCTGAGGACCCTCACAGGAAGAATAATAGCCGTCGTGTAGTGAAAAGATCGGCAGGTACAATGCTAGTGAACGTGACTTTACTGCAATACCTTGACACAGGCAGATGGTTTCTTAGTGTTTACAATGATGACTTGAAATCTCATGAAGTGACTTTAGTGATAGCAGAGGCTGAGGGAGTGTCTACAGCCTGCCCTAATGATTGTAGTGGCCATGGAAGCTGTTACCTTGGTAAATGTGATTGCATTGATGGGTACGAGGGAACGGATTGTTCGAAAAGTAAGTAGACTTTTCTTCTTTACCCATATATAATAGTAATAATATTTGTTCCAAGATTATATGTCTCATTATAAGGACACAAGAAAAGTTAAAGTGAAAAGTTAAGAAATTAAATGATATTTGTTTTAACCCTTTTTTTAAATTTAATGTTCCGTTTTTACTACCGGAGAAGATGACATTTCAAATTGTGTTCATATACAATTTTTTAGAGCCGGTACAAAAGCCGTAACGAAAACGCAATTTTTTAATAGTAGTGAGCTTGAATCGTTAGTCCTATGTTCTTAATTGTTAATGAAAAAGTCACGTAGAGCAAAGTTATGGCAAGAGCATCTAACATCAGCAATGGCCTAAAATCTTATCTCAACCAACAATTTTTGACAATTGAATAAATTATTTCGAAAGTACAAAACCTCCATAATTTTCTTAAACCAGAGAAATCGAAAACGAAATCTGTATACATATACATATAGGGGCCTACATTTTATCATAAAATTTATCATGAGATTATTGTAACATAATGATAATTTTAGGGCCTATTCATATATTTAGATTATTTTAGTTTAACGAGAAAACAATAACTTTCTGAACAAATTCTCATAGTGAAGAAGTGACCATTCCCGTGATCAAATTAACCTCTCATGCTCAAATTGCAGTTACAAATGTTTTAAAACATTTCATTTCCTTGTCTGAACACTTAGTTGTGCTAGTATAACTTGGAATATTACACGTTTGCATATGGAAATTTTACAATCATCTCTATGGTCTTAAGAGGAAATAATTTTTAAGAAGGAATGTGGATTAATGCCTCTTCTGAATTAACGTTTCGCGAACAAAGTGAATATGTACTACTCTACAATTGGCTACATCCTTGAAACATAATTTTGATGGGAACATATTAACTGTGTATTTTCTCATGTATGTGCTGTGAACTATCCAAGACTTATTATCATCAGTGTCCCTAAAAAAAAGAAAGAAAAAAAAGCGAAATATCATTTTTCCACTTTTAACCTGGTATAATATTCACAGTTTGCAATATTGCGTTCTGAGCTTCACATGTGTTTATCAGTACTATGTGATACTAATTTTCCAATAAACTGACGCAGTATAAATGTTATACGACAGTGGTAACACTGATAAAATAACGTGTTAAGTCACAATAGCCACTAAATTTATGAAAACCGCCTTCAAAAATTACATTTTATGTTAATGCTTCTTTTCTGATTTATCGCCATATTTTCTTTACTATTGTAAGGAATTGATTTGACTCCAAGTCAGCAACCCTGTATCTCGAAAAGTAAGCGGAATTTGACCCACATTTGTAGGAATATTTTTTTTCTTTTGTTGTTAGGAATACTTATCCCAAGTATAGAATTATATATTACAGTACAACCTCTAAAACAATATCATCAACTCATTAATTTGCCCAACAAGCTGCCATAATTCCTTGAATAGTACGCGCATTATTATACAAGGTGGTTACAATTAAAGTTACGTATTCACAATGACTCAGAGCTGGGGGTAATGAATGTAGAATATTGATACTTCGTAGATATGCTATTGAGATAATGCGGAAGCGCATTATCCTAAAAAATCGTTCAACTTTTCTATACCAGGTGAAACTGTGGCGCTGTACAAGCATCGAACACGTGGAAATGGTATATAATGTACAGATAAGATCATGCCTAGGCAGAAAAGATTATATATGTGCAAGATATGTAATATGTACAACTTTATTAGCATCACATTTTTGTGGAGCGCCACATTTCCACCTGGTGGAGAAAATTGGAACTATTTTTGTTCCAGTGTAAATAGCTTCCGCATGTAGCATGTCTACCAAGTATCAATGTCCTACGTTCATTACTGCCCGCTCTGGGCCACTGTGAGTAGAGTCACTGTAACTGCAATCACCCTGTATAATAATTAGCTTTCTCAATAGTTCCCTTTTGCATCCATAGGCCATAACGATATACTTCAGAGCAACGAACACAATCTAACAAAACACAAATGATGAACAAACATCTCGAGACAGTTTTTAATACAGTGCTTAAATATTAGCACGTGACATACATATTTATTTTTAAATCTGACACCTTCGTATTTCTTGGTACAAAATATGAAAGAGGAGCTTAACTCGAATTATTTTAAAATTTCACTTATATTTCTTTATGCCTAGAACCCCCGTCAATTTTCTTTAGGACTTTTACATAAGGTAACTGCGTGATTTAAATAACATATATTTTGATGTATTTTTTACGTCTGAAGAAGCAGTATTTAAGTTTTCATGGTGTATATATATATATATGAGCTCCTGCGTTGCCTAGTCGGCTCGACTAGCGCGCTAGACTTCAGGGCTAGCGGTCACGGGTTCGATTTCCGGTGAGGACTCAAAAATTTCGGTGTTGACCCAGCATCGTGAGGACAATTGGGGAGCTGCTGTGAATAAAAGACAGTGGGGATCACAGTGAGAGCTTCGGCTGTCCTCCCCCAACCCGTCTGGTCAGCGTGGGAGCAGTAGACCAACTCCTCCCTTCGGGGAGAGACCTCATCCACTAGTGGGTTGAATATGGCTGTGATTTATTATATATATATATATATATATATAATATCGACTCACTAAAATGCCCTGAATTTTGAATGGCCGTTCTTCCTTAAAAATTAAAATCGTTGTATTTTGAACCGCAATGGATTAATCTTTGCGTCTGTTTCTCTTGTAGAAGTTCGAAGAAAATGCAACAAAGAAGGTTGTTATGCTTTTGTTTAGTTGCAGAAAAATAAGACAATCGCCCCTATTCATCTTTTAAATGTTTTATGTCGATATTGATTCCAACAGTTACTTCTAGTACTGATGACTTCGAATGTAGCTAGTACGCTTGTGAATCACTAAATGGGATATTTTGATGGTGAACAATGGAAGTGGCTGCAAGTATATTTACCTCCAAGTATTGATTTAAGTCAGAACCACGAATCCTCTACTTGTACACAACTTTTAATGGCACAACATAAATTATTCAGCTGGAGATAATTGGCCTGAGTTCGCAAAGATGTCATGAGGGGAACTCTGGCATGTAGCCACAAAGGAAACACATCAGCGTTCACGTAAGGAGAAGGGGAAATTGTGGCAAGAGCATGGGCAACAATAGTGTAAGTACGATGCCATAGAGCAGTCATTTTAATTTCAAGAAAGTAATATTTAAAACTCGTTATGTATAATGCTATTTTACGGATTTTTCACTTTTTGAATATCATTGAGTGGGTTGTTATTATCTTGCTTGCTGTAATCTTTGTTTGTGTATATGTGTGTGTGACAGGGTATATGTTAATTTCTGTCATGAATCTACCCAAGTAGCACATTCAGGTCGGCCGATATGGGTGCTATGGTGTCTTATAGCGTAGTGAAGCCGCGCAATTAAAGAAGAATGAACTTTGAACAAAACGGAATTATTAGCTAGATGTCTTCTTTCCTTTTTTATAAATAGATGGCTTCTGTGAAATATTGTTTTGACTACTCTTGTGTTCGTGTTATAAATAGATGGTTTGCATTTAAGATTTCGGGCGTAATGTCGTCCTGTTCATATGATTATGTATAAATCTTGTAGAATGTGACCCGATATGCATAGTTATCCTAGTATGGAATTAATGATATGATAAAATCAATTATTAGGAAGCTTTGTACAGTGTTCTCTTCACATCCGTCAACTTCGATTCATGAATTGGTTCCTAATAAAGATTGTCTACATCTTACACTGTAATAACGAGTTTATTTCGGCTATTCCGTACGAGAGAGGCAAAGCCGTGAATTATTAGTTACATTGGCGCAGAATGGTAGTCGAAATGAACTTAGCTTCAAGTAAATCGAATGTTAGTCTATACTTCAGCATGTTATTTTACGCCAAGTTTAATAAATGGAAGTCAGGGATAAAAGACTTGATTTCTAGAGCCCTGCCAAGGATAGCAGTAAAGAACGAAGATAGGGAGACTCATGTAAACTTATTATTGCTTCAGAAAGGTTCACAATCGATTAACCCATTGCCTAAAGGTTTAATCTGTGAGGATTCCTATTTTGTATTCGAAATTGATTTGGAAGCATCAGTAAGCGTGCTGGCCTGGATATTTACAGCACATACCTAATCCATATTCTACTTCGTTCTACTACATGTACTTTACGAAGCGCTAGTAATAATTTCCTGTCCGTAATAGGCGAGATTGCTGTAAAAGTCGTGGTGGAGGGAAGATATAAAGTCCTTCTCTTGATTATAATGCAAGATGCATTTCGCAAGCCAGTTTTGGGCAGGTGCTGGTTAAACGAATTGTGGCCTAACTGGAGACTAAATATTTTAAACAATGCTTGTACTAATAATTAGCTAAAATTACTAACAGTATCTTAAAAATTCAATAATTACAAGATATAAATCAGTATTTCAGGGTAAGATCGAAAAACCCATAGAAAGTCATATGGTCCATTTCCCAATTAAGCCAGATGCCATACCAATATTTCGTAAAGCATATGAGGTACCTTTTCATCTTAAAGAGGCAGTTAAGAAGGAAATAATAAAATTGCAATCGCAAGGAGTATTAGTGCCAGTCGAATTCTCAGAATGTTCTACTCCGCTAGTAGTTGTTTGTAAAAAAAAAAAAAAAAAAAATGGTTATGATCTAAGCAAACCTTAAATAAAGTCACGGAGAAAGTGATATATTCTCTCCCAAAAATAGAAGACATTATGAATACAATCAGGGGTGCTAAATGTTTTACCATTTTGATTGACGACAAGCTTATCTGCAGTTATAAGTTCATCGTAAGTCACAGCAATTTTTGGGAGTTAGTACACCGTGGGGAATATTCCGACAGACCAGGCTTGCGTTTGGGTTGAGCTGTGCGACGCAAATGTTTCAACGTTTTATTGACGAGTCCACAGCAGGGCTGGAAGCTGTCTCGACGATGTCTTGATATATGCTTAAGATAGAGAAACTTGTTTTGATCGCTACACAAGTATTAGATAGATTTGAGTGGATAAACATCAGGGTAAGGTTGGAAAAATGTCATTTTTCTAGGAGAGGATCACTTATTTAGGACACAAAATTTTATCACAAGGCATATCCCAGATAACTTTCGCCAGAAAAGTTACGCCCTATCTCGGAATGTCCCCCACCCACCTGTGCGCAACAGTTAAAATCCTTTTTAGGCATGGTGGCATTTTACCATCGACATGTACCTATGTTGTCAGCCAAATTGCCTTCTTTATAAATGTTATTAAAGAAAAATTTCAAGTGGCAATGGGAAAAGCAACAACAAATGAAATTCGACAACATTAAATCTTTGCTTTCTCAGGCCAACATTTTACATCCGTTTAACCCTGAAGCAGAAATTGTAATTATCACGGATGCATGTCAAGGTGGGGTAGGAGCAGTCTTATGTAATTTAGAAGATGAGCGTGTGAAAACAGTTTCTTGTGCATCTGCGACTTTAACCACTGCGGAAAGGGCGTACGCTCAATATGAGCGTGAGGCGTTGGGAGTTATATTTGCTATAGACTACGCAAATTTCACAAATATGTGTGTGGACGGCAGTTCTAGATTATGACAGATTCACTACCTGTCAAGTTATTTTTTTTATGGAAAGGAGGTACCGAATACAGCAGCACCTAGATTACGAAGATGGGCTCTTTTTGTAGCAGCGTATGATTTTCATATAATCTACACCAAGAAAGTAGAGCTAGCGGTTTTTTTTTATCAAGGCTGCAACTAAATGAAGAAACGGGCGATAGTGAAATTTCTAGTCACTATATACAACAAATACAGGTTTTACCAATTCTAGCCGAACAAGTTAAAACAGAAACACAGAATGATCTGATGAGTCAGCAAATAAAGATGGATTGTTCAAGGGTAGCCAAAACGATTAAACACGGAACATGATACACCTGAGTTGAGAGGGCTATATTTGCAAAAAAGGTATCAATTAACGAATCACGATAGTTGTTTATGGTTTGGTTCCCGCGTTATGTTACCATCAAAGCTAAGATTGCCTTATTTACAGCTATTGTATAAACAGCATACTGGGGCAAAAAAATGGTTATTTTTAGAAAAAGATTTAGTCTGGTGGCAAAGAATCGAACAGGACATCACAGAATTTGTGGATGATTGTGAACTGTCTGAAGACGAGAAATAAACCACCAAGAGTAATTTACATACACTGGCCAAAATCGTCCAAACCTTTCGAGCGAATTCATCTACATTTTGGAGAGTGGAAAGGTTTTTAATTTCTACTCGCTACGGATAGTTTTTCCAATCTAATAGTAAGTTGGTTAGTTAAATCAACTAACACGGAAGAAACATGTAATTGTTTGCAGAATTAGTTCGAAACATATGGTTATCCAAAAACTATCGTGACCGATAACGGTCCGCCATTCTTTGGTCAGCTGTTCGAACAATTTTGCGTTCTTAGAGAAATAAATATCATGCATTCTCCACCATTCCATCCGCCGAGTAATTGATTGGCCAGAAATGGAGATACTTTAAAAAGCACTAGATAAGAAATACATAGAACTTTAAAAAGCAC
>JAGDQP010033913.1:0-10225 GCA_022664845.1 Lepisma saccharinum | reverse complement strand
ACTTTAAAAAGCACTAGATAAGAAATACATAGAACTTTAAAAAGCACTAGATAAGAAATACATAGAAAAAGGTTTCGTTCCCAAGCTAGACAAAGTCAATTGTTGGCTACATGATATTTTGAATACTCTGAAGTGTATGCCTACCCGCGGAACAGGTTTATCGCCAAACGGTTGTCTGTTTAAATACAAAACTAGAACAGATTATTCTTTATTCAAGGACAATATAAACGATAAACCAGGCCAGCAGGTATTCTATAATGAAGTAAATCAACATACAGTTTGGATCAATAATGGTGAAAAGAAGACCCCCAATTTTGTTCAAGGTCGCTTACTTAAACAGCTGGGAGTAAATACGTATCCATTACAAATCAGACAGCGGTAAAGGATGTATCATAAACATCAATTATACTTCAATAAACCTAGTTCAAATAATTTCCGGACTCCAAAACAAGTTGAATCTGACTGGTGTGTAGAAATGGCTAATGACCAGACGCGGGCTGGCTCAAAACACACAGAAATTAAGGAAGTAAGAAAGTCACAAAGGTTTAGAATACCCCTATATTGGACTAAGGATTATGGAACCTAGAGACTCCTTCTTCAGAGACGGGAGGGAGAGAATTGCAATGGTGTCATATAGCGTAGTGAAGCCGCGCAATTCAAGAAGAATGAACTTTGAACAAAACGGAATTATTAGCTACATGTCTTCTTTCCTTTTTTATAAATAGATTGCTTCTGTGAAATATTGTTTTGACTACTCTTGTGTTCGTGTTATAAATGGATGGTTTGCATTTAAGATTTCGGGCGTAATGTCGTTCTGTTCATATGATTATGTATAAATCTTGTAGAATGTGACCCGATATGTATAGTTATCCTAGTATGGAATTAATGATATGATAAAATCAATTATTAGGAAGCTTTGTACAGTGTTCTCTTCACATCCGTCAACTTCGATTTATGAATTGGTTCCTAATAAAGGTTGTCTACATCTTACACTGTAATATCGAGTTTATTTCGGCTATTCCGTACCAGAGAGGCAAAGCCGTGAATTATGAGTTACAATGGACATATTGGATTTTACGACATCGATCGACATCGTGCCATGACATGGGCAAACAGCTTGGATGGCAAGCATCTTGGCCAATATCGGTCAACGATATCGATCAACATCGGACATCGACATCATTCGACATCCATCATCGACATTGCTGAACATCGGATATCGAAATCGCTCAATATAGGTTATTGACATTGTAAACATAATGTAATCCTATTTTTAAAAGGAACCTTCGTTCCTTTTTATATGAGATCTCCAACATAGCCAAAACAACAAGCAATATTAAAACACGTAAGAAATTGTAAAACAAAGTTACTACTTATGTAAAAAATACTGTGTTAATGCATTGTAAACTTTTGTCCACCACTGCTAGTTTTTGAAATGGTGTTATTTACGAAGTTGCGTTTTTGCTAAGATTTGTAGTTCTGCTCCATTGTCATCATTTCACGTCCCTTCTGCTTTTAACTTCTTTTCTTAATTTTTGGTGAAGAAGTTAAAAGTGCAATGGCCATGATTACAATGAAACAGCTTCAATTGAAGGAAATGATGTAAAACAAACGTAAATAAACTTAACTTTAACTTAAGCTCCTTCAACTAAGCGAAACCCCTCTTAACAACCACATGGCCTCGTAAAAATACGCTACTTGCTACCGTACAAACGAAACAGAATTGTAAAATGTCACCTTGTTCTGGCGGTGTGCGATAACCAGCGTAAGAAATATTACTATAAATCTTGTTGGTTTGTCTATGTACTTACAGTGATCAAAATATCATTGGGAAAAACAATCACTATAGTTTTAGATAATAAGTAAATTAGCGACACCGATAATCGACGTTGATCTCACATCGATCGACGTGGGCTCAAGCGGGGCCGCTCTCCCACCTGCATTAGCGATGTGGGGCGATATGGATCCCATCAGCGGCCAACGTGCATATGCTACTGGGGAAATGAGTAAAGCAGTAGTGTGAAGGCTCTTTACCAAATCTATCTCAAAGTCCAGGATTGTAAACCATTTTAAATCTCTATTACTAAATATTTTATTTTAATTTCTTTAGAGTTTAAAAAAGTGAATTAAGTTATATAAATCGACATAGAACCCAATGTAAAAGATCTATAGATATTTCTTTAAAAAGTCTATTTACAAGGTAATTCTTGCCTAAAGTTGGCCGACTCCGGCTTACAGAGCCGGATTAAGGGGGAGACTAATGGCACTGCAGCCCAGAGCCCCCAGTGCTTCAGGGACCCCACCAACGGTAAATCAGTAACCTATGTAAATAGTAAGCAGAGGGGGAAAGTGTACAGAGGCTATAACGGAATCAATAACCCAGGACCCCAAATAGCTTAATCCAGTACTGTACATGAACATATGGAGTCAAAACTTGAAACCCCTGTTTGGGATCCAAATTGATGTTTTAGAGTAATGCTGACTTTGACTAAGCCTAAACTCTTATGGGCTTAAGGTTTTACACATCTTTTACTTCATGTTCTCCTTAAAGGCACAAAATGCATTACAATTTAAAATAAAAATGAATATAGAAGTATTCATGTCAACAGAGGCTAACATTTTCAGTTAAATAAAGAAAACGGGAAAATTGAGAGGAAAGGGAAATGGTTTTGATCCGAAAAATCCAATATGTTTGGCCGCGAGTGAGGGAATAATTAAAACTACCAGATGCTGAGGCGGGTAAAAGGTTCGTTATATACCAACAGCTGACCAGTGTTCACTTTTAAGAAACGAGATTTTTGGGTATTGGTGAAGTATAAATCCAGGGGTGGAATGGCAATATTTCTCTTGGGTACACGCTGTTCCATAAGTTTTGGTCGAACTGTTCTTGGACACGCGTTAACTTCAATTTTCTTGGAACAATCGCAAATCCTTATCGAGAAATGTGTGGTTGCATAACAAACAGGAGTAAGAATTACATACATTAAAAACCGTTCGGTGCGTTCATCATTAGTAGAAGAGAATATCATTGCCCAGTTCGATAGCCATGATTACGTATGCCATTTCATTTCGCACGGAAAGTATTATTCATGCTCATTTTTACCTACATTTTACTTAGAGAATTTCAAGCAATCCTCTACTTCTCTTGGAAAGTTCCTTGCGCATCAATTACACAATTTTAGAATATATAGATTTTGGATACACTAGGTTTGAAGTCTGAGGTACCATAACGCATCAGCTCTGAGGTACCATGGCGTTTATAGTATTCGAAATATGATACTCAGGTTTATTTTCCCCTCATTTTCGGCAGCTTGTAGCTAAGAAACGCGGCGCAGTTTCCACCCCAGCCAGTAAACTTTTTTAAAAAAATACGTATTTCATGTTTTTATGTCATCTCTTCATGCTTATCGGTGGAATTGTTTACACCCTGTTTCTACAGGCTATAAATGGGATTCTACTACTTTCTCGAGAGAGCTTTTTATTTCTCGTCTTTGGGTATAGTTTGTAATATTTAATAATTTAACAAGTATGTTTACATTTTACCCTCTTTAGCTTCTTAACCGTTAAACCAAAACGTTAAAAAATAGTACACCATACGAAACGCACGGTCTCACAGACTTCCATAGGTTAAGTTACCACTTTTCATTTTTATCTTTAAAAACTTTCTAAATTTTGTATTGTTGTATTCCTCAAGATGTAATATGCTCAAAACCGTACTGTATGTATAATACGCTCAGTACCATAAGAAACCGTTTCAAAATGAGGTGACTTAGAGCTTAGCGTGCTCGCTTGTTGTGCGCGTTGTCACTCCTTCATTTCTAGTTCGCGTCTATTGAACTGAGTGTTTCAGAGCCCACTTTATAAAAAAATGTAGGTTCCGTCCTTAGAAGCTACCGAGCTCGTTTAAGACGTTAATAACAATTCACCAATCCAAAACGAGGTTCCGCTATAGGATAATTTTTAACAGCAGAATGCAAATGTAGTTAGTTCTCTTTCCAACTAGGTATTTTTGTCTTCACTGTTAGAACTGTCACCTGAATATCCGTGTGTAGTTACACAAATACAGCCTCAATCCTCAAATCCCTGGTCACATTCTTTATTGTCATAATCTTCTAAGAAACTTCGAACCCATACTACAAATCCACGATCGTATGTACAAAAATATGAAAGAGCCAAAGATTTGTATATAAACCAAATCAAACCATTACTTTTATCTTTCTTCTTACAAAGCTTCACATCGGTTCTATAATAATCAGTATCTATTTAGAATTATTTCAGGAATATTTCACATTCCAACCATATTCACATGAACTTGAAAATGGACAACAAACAACTTGGCCGTTACTATTGGGTCATCTTGTAGTTTCCGCCATTTTAGTTGTCTGTGTTTTGATGTTCAGTATTTTGTTATGCTTGACATTGGTAAAGCAAGATTCTATATTTTTAAATGATAACATCTGTAGACTGCATAGTTGCAGGTGCCAGTATCAGATGTAGCCAATGTTTTTTCTGTGCTTTCTGGGAGCTTCAAACGGACTTAGGAGTCTATGGACCCTATACAAAATTGAATCCTTAATTATAAATGATTTGGCTATTCTGTCCAATCTAGCAGAAGGATTTGGAATTTCGCCTAACTGACATTTATATATGTTCCCAAATATTTATCTGCTCGTTGTAATTCCGGGAACTTGTTCATTTGAATGATGGACAATACAGTGTTCCATACTTTTGTTACAGGAAGTGCTAAATGTGTGTCTACGTTATTTTCCTTTACTCTCTTATATTTTTGGAAGTTTTAGTCCGCATGTATAGCATTATATTGGTCATTATATTTATCTACAGGATGTGTCAAAATCTCTGGTACATTGTCATCTTGAGTATGTTGATGTTGATGTAATGTTTTGATCATACAAATGTGTGACGTACAGAATTAAACCATTAATTTTGTCTGGTGTTTTACACATGTAGGCTTAGCGTTGGGTCGTGCTGACACATCTAAAGGTATAAGCTTTTCTTTTGATCACTTGTGTGAATGTGGTCACAATTATTTTTATCCATGTTTGTCAATGGATCTGCACGATCGTCTTTCGTAGAAACAGTTTTAATTCATAAGCAAATTCAGAAAGACTCTTGAGTATTCTCTCTACTCTAGCTGAACGCTGTACTGTTCTTTGATAAAAACTGACTATACGGCTATCCGTCAACACTAAAACGGTTCCCTAGAAGATAATAACAGAAATGCTTGATTGCTAATGACATCGCCTGTAATTCAAGAAAGAATATAGGTTTCGATCTATCGTTTTCTGGGATTCTTCGGCTATAAAATGCAACTGGTCTCCAAATCGCATCTATTTGAGGGTTATCTTTTGCTTTACATTGCTCCATGACCGCCCCATAAACACAATGTCCACTACACAGTTCCAGTAAATACACAGTTCAATGTCACTTCACAAACACTGTTTATTAGCAAAGTTTATGTGCAGTACGGTCCTTTTCTGCAAACATGTTCAGCAATTTCCACAACATCGTTTTCATCAGGCGTTGATTTCCCCCACTCCATGCTCTCTTTTAAGTCAGCACTGGCATCAGGATGTGTTCTCATGTAGATTTTAAATAACGCATCAATGGTTTCTGGTTGGATCAAAGAATTGCTGGTTTGAGCCTCTAACGTAGCATAAACTTCTTCGGGAAACACGTCTGGATATATAAAACGAGTCAAATGTCCGTGACATTCATAGTCCTCACATTTAGGTGCATTCTCAAAGCACCCCTTGCACAAAATACTGTCTATCGGTTCCCAAGCCTCAGTGGTGGACCAAATACAACCTTCGTCCAGCCAAGGTGTAGTACATCTGCATGCGGTAGCTTCTGTAGTGTTCATGATCAACTATGTTAATAATATCAAATACTGTAACGCAATGCTTTATACCTACAAAACAACGTATAAACACACTCGTTATCTCCCCACTACCATCGGCGCAAACACTCTCTGCGCAAGTCTTCCTCTCTTCCTCATTTTTTTCTTCTCAAAACAAATTAATTACTAAATATATTTTATAATGCATTTGTGTGTCATGTTTTTATGAATTCATTGTGTAGTACAAAAAGCAAAGCACCACAAGGTTTCATTAATTTTCTACCACCAATCATACATTACCAGTATCATCTTTAAACGTATTCACAAAAAATGATACAACAATCTAGGTCTATGCAGATACATAGTTTTCTACAATTTACCAGTGCTTTCAAACGCCTCATCAAAATTACATTTTATTACGCAAAATCAGTGTTTATATTTCTCTCAATCAAACAGCAGCCCTAATCAAAGCTGAATTAAACAATATTACTACCAATACAATGTTCCTAGATCTTTTAATATTCACGAGTGCATTCATGTCAATTACATAATTCTCAATCAAAAATAACCATTTCATTTCTTATGCTGTTTTCTTAAATTATTCATTTATGTTATTTTTTAAATCTCCAGCATTAGAAACTTCTCTGCTTCCGCGTTGTGTCTCCCCTTTCTTTCTTTTTTATAATAAAAATTAACTTCTTCCTACAAGTGGTATACGAAATTCGATGATCATCAAGCTGTGTGGTCTTCGCAAAAGGAGTGGTGAAAAAAAAATGTTTTCCAATTTTTTTTTTCCTACAAGGAAAGAGGGGTAAAATTGGTGGTACATTTCTTTATGCAATATTTAATTCCGTAGTAGATTTTTTTTTGGCAGCGACGTAAAGGGGTGGGGATAATTATAGGTTCATTAACATGTTGGCTAGGATTCGTAGTATGTTTGCTGCCTCACAGCAAGTCAATAATTTGGGGGCGTGTCATGAATAAATTTCGTAGTACGTTTTGCCTATGCCACTACCAGATTTAGTAGATATCAGCGAAGAACAAAGTGAAATACTTCATCAAGGACTTGGATAGGAGTAGATAAAATGTAGATATTGTGTTTCATGTTAATATGATACTATGGGAGAAGTGCAGAAATTTAATGAACAAGCAAAGATTTTACCCTACTTAGTAGGCCGTCTCCTTTGACACATATGTGAAGGATTATGGAAAGGCCTATCAATTATTTTGTCATATAAAGTAATACTGAGCTGCCGTAGTTCAATGGTAGAGCGTTGGCGTAGCATTTGGAAGATTCTGGGTTCGATCCCAGCGGCCGATCATCCTGACTAAGGGTTATCCAGGGGTTTTCCACAGTCACACCAGGCAAATACCGGGATGGCACCTTCAACGTAGCCCTGGCCGTCACCTTCCCGAATCCTCTCCCCTCCCTTACCCTGGTCTGAGCCTTAGATTCCTAAAGGTCATAAATAAAATTAAAAACTTCATAAAAATTACCTAAGGTCGTTTTAAAATTAGCATAAAAAATAGTTTCAATACAGCTATTTTAATAAATGATATTACAATTTCATAGAAACATAACAATAAACAGTAATAAAACATTTATTTTTAATATAAAAGTTAAATTCGGGCTGGAACTTTACGTGATAGACCAAAACTGAGTTGTTGTTTTTTTCCCTGAAATTAGCATCAAATGCTTCTCTTTTGAGGGAACTTACTTTCAAATTGTGAAAATGTAGAATAGCGTTCACATGGCTTTCTCTTGTGAATCAGTAAACAATATGTTATCAAATTTTCAGCGGAAAAACATTATGGTCAGGTATGTTCCTCTAATATCAGACGTATTGTTTAAGTTTACCTCATCCTCCTAAGTCAACTCTTACCACTGTCCCTTGGTGTGGAAGGAAGGTGAGCTTCTTACCTAATTGGATTCTGCTTGGAGAATTCAGTGTGTCATAGGAATTGGAAGCAAAGAGGGAGAGATCATATATCCCTTGTTCTTCACCCCACCCGTCGATGCCCCCACTGTACCTCTTCTTTACCCCAGTTCTACTCACTCCAACCCAATTGCGGCATTGCTTTTTCATCCTCTCATTTTCCTTCTTTTCTTTTTCTCCTAAGCATCTTTCATTAATCTCCCCAACTTGTGAGTCTGCTGCACTCTAGCGGCTGAAGAAGTAATTAAAGTAGGAAGAGCGCTCTCTCGTACTCTTACTACGCTGGTCCTGTTCCGTCGGAGATGTCTTCCAGACTAAATTATTCGTTTTCCTTTAGCGACGAGAAAGCTTTCGCGAAAGATGTTGATGGCTCTCCAGGAAAGATGATACTGCTCGGCTATCATCCTGTTGTGTAAATCTTCAAATAGATTTCTTTTTATAATGTTTAGACGATGGAAACCAGATTCATTCTAAAGTGTGTATGATGTTCTTCAAATTTCAAGAAGAAAACAATACTTCATTCATTTTAATAATTAACCTGAATGTCCTACGATTTCGACAGTTCGATGGGGCCGGGACGTGGGATAAAGAAGCATCAAGCAGAGTCAGTGACGAAAAGATAAATATGACATATAATGCTCCCTCACTCTCTTGACAGTGTAGACCACCGTCGCCATATTGAAATCTTTTTCCATGTATTTATATGGGAATCTCTTATTCGTTTTATTTCTCGTGGAACTGGAATATTTACATCAACTTTCACCCAGTTCACAAGATTAGATAAAATGAATTTTATGGGCGGTAACAGCACTATGGCTTACGCCCGTCCCGAAATTCAATTCATCTTCAGTATCATTTTGACTTGTCATGTGTTTAAGTTAATGTATTACTTTACAAGGTTTTATAAAATGCAAAATATTATCGTAAAATGAAATCTAAATAATTTAAGTGATTTTTAAGCTTTAGTACAATTCACGTCCTAGAGCTTAACATTCGGGTTGGAGTTACCGGTCTCCCACCAGGCGCCTCCCCAGGTGGCGGATAGGGAATGGCGACCAGGTATGGTGGGTACCGGAAATTTTCCGGGGCGGACCAAAACTAGTACTGCTGCCTTGCAGTTAGTAGACGGATCTATAAAGGATAGGGGAAAATAACCCCGAACAAAAATATCATGGTGAGGGGAAGCAGCATCACCATTACCACTCCGAGGTTGAAGATAATTGACATCGGTGAGGCTCAGAGATGGACAGAGGACAACATCTTGAATGTCTACCTTTACTGCAAGGTCGTAGAGCTGACAACTTTACACCGCTAAAACATGTCAAGAAATAGTAACAGATGGTTCATGGATTCTCCTGGGGTAAATTACTCCGGAGGTAAACTAGTCCCTCATTCGGATCTCTGGGCTGGGACTGCTTCAGGGGGTTCCAAGAACAGATTAAGAAAGACCTTAGAATAGGAACGTGGAACGTACGAACATTATACCAAACGGGCGCTCTTCAGGTGGCGGAACGCGAGACCGAGAAGTACAAGCTAGACATATTAGTGATACAAGAAATTAGATGGGAGGGTCAAGATAGCATCCCACAGGGTAAGTACACTTTCTACTACGGCGGAACACAGTCTCACGATTTCGGAACAGGATTCCTCATTAAGAACAGTATCCTTCAGGTGGTTCAGAATATAGAGTTCATAAACGAAAGACTATCGCACGTTACGATACGTACTCGATCGGGCAACACGGTTTTATTGACATCTATGCTCCGACCGAGGTGGCTACTGATAACGACAAAGGTATATTCCACGATGAGCTAGAAAGGCTGTTTGACCGAATGCCGAAGTATAATTCGAAAATTGTGTTGGCTGATTTCAATGCAAAGGTAGGGAGGGAAGAAAAATATAGACCTTCTATAGGCAGATACAGCCTTCACGAAAAGACCAACAACAATGGAGAAAGACTGATAACTTTCGCGATTTCGAAAAACCTACTGGTAAATAGCACGTACTTTGAACACAAAGACATACACAAATACACATGGGTATCTCCAGACGGCAAAACTCTCAACCAGATCGATCACGTATTAGTAGACAGACGAAGACACACCAACATAATGGATGTTAGGTCGTACAGAGGAGCGAAAGGTAACATAGACCATCAATTATTGATCACAAAAGTAAGGGAAAAGTCAGGGGTGGACTAGGTATATTAGGGCCTAGGCCGCGGTTACCAAGGATGACCCTCAGACTATTACACCAATTTCTAAAATAGCGTACAATGAACATCTGCGATGAGCCATTACGTTATGCAGTTGTAAATTCGTAATATTCAAGGTCCGTCAACAACTTTGTAGAACTTTATACAGGTTACCTCCACCCACAGAATGTAAACAAATGACGTCATTGTAGTCTCAGTGAAATTTTTCTATCAATC
>JAGDQP010033912.1:0-20419 GCA_022664845.1 Lepisma saccharinum | reverse complement strand
ATTTTTGATAGTGCTCTTAGTTTTTGAAATATTTTGAAAAATGTTTTGAAAGGGGGGGTTGGAGCGAGGAGCCCTCTTAATAAGTGAAAAATCGTGTAAAGTGAGCATTTCTGATATACAAGGTCGGACCATGATTCAGTCCTCTCCACGTCATCCACTCTTTGTGATTATTCTTTTTACCTTTGATTTGACAGCTAAATAAATTATTGATTGAATTGATTTATGGGCACCTACGATTTTATTATAAGTCATATATACATACCAGTACAGTCAATAAATTCGTGGACTGGCACCTAGAATATAGGCAACCAGTAGAACCCAGATGTCGTCATGGTTGCTGTGTTCGGCGTAAACGTCCACAAACACACAGGCACTTATACAGATCCACATTGACCTTCAAAATAGTCACCGTTGGCAGCGATGAACGTCTGCCAACGTTCGTTGAGCCGTTGAAAACATTTGAAAGATGTTGGCCGTAGCAGACATCTCTCGTAGGGCATCCTTTGTGGCAGTGATAATCTCCTCGGGAGAATGAAAGCGACGTTCACGTAACTTAGCTCTCAAGTGGGGAAAGAGATCGAAATCGCATGGCGTGAGATCAGGTGAGTATGAAAGATTGGTAGAACGGTGATCTGCTGTCTTACCAGCTCCTCCTGGACAAGGACAGAGCGATGTGCAGGAGCGGTGTTGTGCAGCAATAATCCAGTTCTTCCTGCACCAAAGTTTAGGACGCTTACGACGTATTGAGTCGCGTAGGCGGCGAAGGATCTCCTTGTAGCGAGTCTTGTTGACAGTTGCTTTTTGTGGGATGAATTCCATGTGGACAATTCTCTGCGAGTCGAAAAACAGTTCAAGCATCACTTTCCCCTGTGACCTGTCTTGTCTCGGGTTTTTGCGTTTTGGAGATGACGGCGATTTCCAGGTGGCTGCTTTTCTCGTTAGTTGTGGATCGTACAGGAAACACCATGTTTCATCTCCTGTTATTATCCGTTTCAGGAACGTTGCATCAGCGTCAGCACTACTGATCAGGTCACCGCAAATGGTCATCCATTCTTCACGTTGGTCTTGTCAGAATGCGTGGCACACTGCTGGGTGACACGCAACATGTTCAAGTCATCCGTCAGAATTTTGTGACACGTACCATGGCTGATCCGTACTGTTGCTGCGATGTCGTCTACCGACTGGGAACGGTTAGCGCTCACCACCATTGCAACCTCTTCAATCTTGCGTTCAGTTCGGACTGTTGTTAGCCGACCAGTACGTTCATCATCCTCTACACCGTTTCTCCCCTCCGCAAAACGTTGGTGTCATTTAAACAAAGCACTGCGGCCCAGGGCGTTGTCACCAGACACTTGCGTGATCATCTGCAACGTTTCTGTTGCAGATTTGCCTAGTTTTTGGCAGAACTTGATGTTTGCCCGTTGCTCAAACTACGACATTCTCCAAGTCCGCCGCGGCGCATTCAACTCCTTTCACAACAGAGACAGTACGTCTGTGTACACTCTGTGCAGACACCTGCCTCTTGCTGGGTCGAGAGACGAACTTCCATTGATTTCTCCAGGACGTCATGTCTCAGCTGTAGTGCGCCACACTGCGTCCAGTCCACGAACTTATTGACTGTAGTGGCATATAGAACCGTATAAATCCATAATGAATACTCTTATTAAAAAAAAAAAACTTAGTATATGTTTCCTCTGAGTATGTTGCAGTAAGACTGAGAAGTATTATTTCAAATTATAACATATTGTAGCCACGTCCCGCGGATTTGCCCGGGCATTTTTGAGAATAATAGCTATCGGCACGTAACACTATGGGGGCCATTTGAATTTTGAAATAGGGTGGCAACGCTGACAACTGAGTGCTTGGGTACAAGGAACCACAAAGTTTCGTTTGTGTCGAATATGTATAATCAGCGTTTGGTGCGGATTCGTCGAACTAAATGGAAGTAATTTTCAGTTTTTTAAATTGATTGGCAACATAATCAAATGTGTGATTTGAAGTACTACTATGACGTGTCCCAGTACGTAAATACTAAGTTCGGTGCTGATACATTCAGCGATATGGAAGCAATTCAAAATTTTATTTTTTTAAATTAGCTGGCAACACTGACAACTGGGGATCCGGAAGTACCTACATGAATTATCCCAGTATCTAATTCACGTGCAGGGTCGGACTGGTAATCAAAGGGTCATCGTGGTAGTGGTCGTTGTGGCGCATAGACCCCTCGAAACACCTTCCAAGGCCCCTAATCAGGTCTCAAAATACTAAGTATTAAGTAAATGTAGTGCCTTAAAGAATATGAATGTGTTAAGCACGTACCACTGAACTTTACATGCTGCCCCCTTGCAATTTGTGGTTACCGTACAGTAGGTCTGCTGAGATTATAACTTCAGCACTGTCGTTCTGTCGGTCATAACAACGCTAACAACTGATCAAAATTGCTAATTTAGGAAGACCCGTAAGACCCTACACTCCCAAGACAAAAGGTCTGGCGGGGGGCCCACCAGGATTCCGGCCGGCCAGTCCGCCCTTGTGCACGTGTATGTCAAATTTGCGGTTGCGTCAAACGGTAACAAGTATGAAATACAGAATTTTAAAAATTGGTTGCAACACTAATAACTAATGCGCCTGGAGTGCCTGTATGACCTGTCTCAACTACCTAATACACACGTATGCAAAAATTCAGTGTAAATCAATTAACACGTGTATATTTGTATTAATAGAGACATTTCTATATGTTGTTGAATTTTGAAATAGGTTGGTAACCCTACCAACAGAGATTCTTGAGGTCGGGGACACCCAAAACTTGATCCTATTGTGCTGAATGGTGTCTAAGCTAAGTTTGGGTCAGATGCAGTATGGAAGAAATTTAATAAAAAATTAATAAAGTTGACAACACTGAGAACTGGGCAAGACGGAATATTTTACATATACCAAAAATATTTGTAATCTTACAGTACCTGGGGTGTAATTTATGTTGTATATCTTCTTAAATTACTTAAAAGCAATTCTTACTTGCAGACGTTAGCTGTATTACAAATTGCTGCCCTGAAAAAAAAATAGAAAAAATAACCAAGGCTTATGTATTTTATTTTTTTTCTAAAAGAACTTTTTTTATACAACGCTAGACTTACATAAAGGATATTCCTCATTGTTATCTACTCCTTTGATGAAGGGAAATTATCTTCCAATATTATCATTTGTGATGGACTTAACGTTTCACCACAATGCACCGGAAAAACGATTAGTTTATACAGCAGCCACTAACACTGCGGAATCCACAAACTATAGCAACTACAGTACGTAACGTGACCGGAAGTTGATAAAATAACATCTTACCACAGAAACCTGTGTAGTACATGCAGCCCGAAATCCAGATATTTTCTAGCTTGCCCGTCCGCCATCTTCGTTTATGAGTTTCTCGTTAACTGTTGACACTAAGTACTTCCTTCTTGTTAAATTATGAGAATCAATGTGGTTTGATATGCATTGTATCGAAATTACTTCAGAAATTGAGAGAGACCGAAAAAGTGGGGTATTTGGGGAAAAGTCGGGACAACCGGACATTTTGTCCCCAAAAAAAAACTGTCCCGGGAAAAATTGGACGAATGGGAACCCTATCATAATCACAGGCCTAATCATAATTAGACAAAAAAAAGATCTCTGAAATTATTTTTAACCATCTTCCTCGTAAATTCATTTCCATGAAACTGTCGGGACGGGCGGGTAAGCCATACTGTTGTTCCACCCATTAAATTCATTTTTTCTTACCGTACCTTGTCCATGAAACTATGATAGGTTCCTTTGTCTATTTGAATTTTACTTTATATTTCGTCACCTTAGAACCAGGAGGTACTATGTTTACTTCATCTACTTTCGATAAAAAAAAAAGTTTTAAAGTTTGAAATTCCATTTTGCCGAAGTGAACATAGTACCAGCTGGTTCCAAGGTGACGATGTATCCTTTTAACTTCTTGGTATAGGTATCGCAGATCCTCGTCTCCTGACGGCGTGACGCTAGTAATTTCTCTGGCGAAACGATTGGTGGGTTTCGTTAAAAAACAGGAAATGGGCAGGGTTTTTGTTATGATACGATGCTGACCTGGATTTCGCTATCGTTCATAAGAGCTTTACTATTATGAGACTCTTCAACTCTTCTCAGGTAGGTTATTTTCAGAATGTGAGGATGGTGACGTCATACACTCTTGAGCCAATCAAGATGTCTACTTGTATGCACCGGGCTTACGCACTTCGGTGAGGCTAAGCTTGATTGTGGTAGTTCTTGACCTCGAGAAACAGAATTCCTCGAGTGAACCACCGCTTAACGCGAAGTCAGAAACAAGTTAGTCGAGCAAGCGAGTTTATTCTGACCGAAGCCTTAAACGGAATCACAGTGAGTAAATATCCAATTATTTTACAAAATACCTGATTTGTCGTTTTACGTACATGTGGAATATATACAACTTAGTCATTTTACATTTAACCTATAAATCATCCCTGAAACTATTCGTAAATCATTGAGAATATATACATATTTGTTAAAGAATGTCAAGATGGCCTAAAACTGCAAATTTCATTCATAAACTTAAATTTCGTAACTTTTAACTAATACAGAATTAACATATAAAAAAAACTCTGCCATCTGCTCTTGGATTCCAATATTAAAATATGCCTTGAAAATATCACATGACCTTCCTCCGATAACAAAAACATAACTTCAACTCGTTCACCTCTAACTTGCTCATCTATAAGTGTGAACATCTGTAAAAACTTTAAGTAGTTATGTAGCCGAGGTTGCGTTGCGTATAGCAACATTAGATTAGGTTTACAGTAGATGATAATATGAAATTATGTTAACACATCTCATCACAGTAAATCATAGCTGATTTATTACATAACATTACTTGACGGGGATCTCGGGTTTAGTTTAGGTATCTAACCTAGTCTAACCTACCATATAATTTATATATATATATATTGATCAGTAAGTAAGAATCTTTTAACATATACTGAGCGTCAGCACATACCCAGCCCATACATATCTTTTACATAAAAGAATGAATCAACGTACATTAGAAGGAATTAAGGTGCTTCCCTATACTTAGAAGCCTAGTGCATAATGTGTATGAAAATAAAATTTTAACCTTGGCGGCGAATAAAGATAAAAGCAGAAACAGTGCCAAGAACTAAAACCATTAGAGTATTTGTAACCAGTCTTTTTATATATAGCTAGTTGTATTTCGGAAATCGTGTTTGAGTTGTTCACATATTCTATGGTACATTCAAATAGTTAGCTATGTAGTTTGTATTAAAAATCCCATAATAATTTTTCTTTTTTTTCTGTTTCAGTCCCATAAAGTGGTTTCAATGAAACTGAATTCGAAATTCAGGACTTGGCATAACTATTGGTCTGGAGATAATGTTACAGACTCTCAGCAAAAGTCGTGTGTAGACTGGCTTATGGGAAGAGGTGATGGTGTAGTTCCAAATCGTACGAAAGTTCTGACAGACAATGATCTTTCTAAGCCACCATATTCATCGTATAATAGGTATCGTGTGGAAAGGCTAGATGAATCCTAACATTAACTGGGAGGATAATGGATGAACCATAATGTGTGAGCTCAAGTAGGATGCAAGCAGCGCAAATGAAGATGCATGTTGTGTGAAATGCAATAGGGCTAATTTCCTGTGGAAATTAAGTAGGAGCATATGCTGAAGGGTGAATAATCAGCCAGGTGTGGGAAATAACGTCTGGGTATGCATCCTAAGTTCAGCAGCCATATATGCCAGATTCAAGCGTGGCGTTAGAAGAAAGCATCGATTTACTACAGCAGTGGAAGAGTTACGCCTTGCAGTACCTGTATTACCTAACCTGGCATGCAAATGCTGCGTGTAATAGTACAAAGTTAATCTTGGATAAAAGAACACAGAAATGTATATCGTATACAGTTCAGCTATATCGTTCTTATTTAAAATGAAAAGGAATGCAATGTTGCGCATGAAATCGCACGTCTCATGAAATATTTTGTGCAACAAAATGTACTTTTTACATTGTTTTCATGTGTAAAATATTTTTAATATATACAGAGAATGATTGGCTCTTCATAGTTTACAAATGCCATATACATGAAATTGACTTGTTCAAAGTAATTTTATAAAAAAAACTGAGCACATAGTCAAATTTGGCAGAACTCCTGTAGCGCAAATTTTAATGACCAAATATTCCTTTTCATGTTACATACCTTTATTTATTAATAGTTAGTAAGCCTTTCATTTTACTTGGCTGCAGAAAAAACTTCACAATATCTCGGAGTAGAAATAATGTCAGTTTTATAGTTGTGCACAATGTAGAATATTAAATGTACAGATATTTTTTAGCAGTGTTGATTTATCTTCTGTGACAAATGATGACATATTCCCTATTTTTATTCTTATGTGTAAGAACAGTACTGTGCAATTTCTTTTTACTGACTATACTTTTAATGCGAAAAAGCTATTTTTGTAATAAAACGCCAAGGTGCCAGTGTACATGTAATGTTCTTACATCCATGTAAATATTCAGTCGAATATGTCACCATGTAGTGTTGGTTCCAGCGCGGTACCATAGTAAGTTCATTTAATTCTATGCAGCTGAAGAGAGTACAACAAAACAAGCACATTACCCGAGAATGAACATGAAATCCATCAACATATTTGAAATATTATGAAGTAATAGTTCAGGATCCATTCCTTTCCTTGTATATAATGTATTATACAACCAGTATATTAAACCAGTATTGTCCTGTGTACTGCTCCCTTACCTGTCCTTTCGTCACCAATATTGTTTTGGTTGAAACTCGTACATCCTAGAAGATCATTCTATCATTCTTGTACATAATGGTTATATAAAATTCATTTTCACGGATGTAATAAATCTTTTTTCATTTGTTTTCATTTAATTTTAATATTTTAAAGGAGGCAGATATTCATCTTACCGTATCCTATTATTTTTGTAACTAGCAATGATATGCGTTGGTATGGCCATGCTGTCAAAACAGTTGGAGTGAAACTATAGCCTTGCGTGAAATACTCAAGAGACTATGTAGATCTTATTCATATTCGTTAGGTTTTAAAACGAACGTTTCAATAACCGCTTTGATCTTGAACGACATTCCATTCCAGTGGAATTTAGAAAGGAACTCACTGATTTAACAGCCGCAGGAAATTCAAAGATCATCTTACTATCCAGTATACTTCGTGTGTTGTAGAGGTATATGTAATGGGGCAGGAGTTTTTGCAAATCGCGAAAGTTTTCCGACAAACCTGAGAGTTGGTTTTCGAACGAACTATGTCAGGTTGAGTAAGGAAATGGGAATTTTGAAGTCGCGACAAAATGCTATCTTCTTAAACATTCAGTTTCAATTATTGAGATGCCAAAAAAGTACAATTTTCCAAACAGCAATAATCTTTTGTAACTGGGAACGCCGATTACTACGTCTAACTTCCGTTTCAGGTTCGCAGTCAGCAGTTGTGGAACATTTAGCGTGTGTTAAAAGTTCAGAAATACTAACTTAGGAGTGTTCGTGGAATACTTATATTGAAAAAGTTACCATAAAATGGTGAATAAAAAAGGGACGATACAAGATCGCGCAAGTGAATTTGCCAGAGATGGCTTATACGTAAGTGATATCAAAGCCTTAATGTGTACATTTTGTAATGCACGCGTTGAGTGCCAAAGAAAAGATATTGTACAAAAACATATAAAGTCGGCAGGACATAAATGTAACAGACAGAGTTGAGTGTAAACCAAGCAGTGCGAAGCGGCAAGTTACATAGGACCGGTTAACATGTTCACAGTAGGTTGTTAACACTCTGAAGAGGTATGACGTAAATTACAAAGATGTTCTTGCATTTGTTTCGGATAGTACCAGTTGGTACTTTGTCGGTGTTAATTGGGAACCATATGATTAATGTTTCTTGTTGGTCGCATAAGGTAAACTTAATAGGACATATCTGACTGTACGAGTTACGGGAGTTGAATAAGTTTGTGTGCAAGAAAAAAAATGCTTTCTTACATTCGAAGAAACAAACTTTCATATATTGCTTTTGGAAGGATGATAGAAAGATGATGGTGATACTGTTTAAGAGATGCGGAGAAAAGTCCCTTTTAAAGTTACATAGCTTGAGAAAAGAAAAGCTGGAATTGAATGAAATATATGGAAACCTTGGGAGAAAAAATATTCCGTAGTTGTTGGGTACCTCCCAAATTCTGATATAAAGTCTTTGTGCAAGCTCTTTGGTAACATATTAGGATTTTCAAAGGGAACTGCAATGTATGAACCTTTGTATGCTGATTTTCATAAGAGTTTGAAAGAGTCAAGATGGCAATGTCAGTGTGATAGATATTTTCCTTGCACAGAGAATCATTTATATTTCAGTATTTTGTGCTTGTCTGCAATCTTGCTTCCAATAACGAATTCTGATTGTGAAATGTGGAAATGTATTAGAAGGTTGTTTTTTTTTTTGGGAAGGGGGGGTGACAAATTGAGAAATTTTACGACTTAAAATGCGACAAATACGAACAGTTTCATTTTAAATGCGACATGTTTAATTCCAAAATACGAAATCTTCCTACTTCTAGTTATGTGGTTTTGTATTTAACATGAAATTGTGACTTCGAAACTTATTTATTGTTCATGATTTCTTCTCCAAGTTGAAGGGATGACTTTCATCAGCGAGCTTAACTTCCAGAGAAGCTTAAGCAAGAAAGTGGCGAGGCTTTTTAAGCTCCAGCCAAAATGGTTGGCCGAAATAGGATAAGATGCTACTTAGCTGATTTGTGGGCAGCAATCCGACCAGGTTGTTACTTTTCTTCGTGCTTTAGTTCAAGTAACATGGAACTACACTAACAGAAAATGAGGTCTCAATACCAAGAAGAAGTTATGCTAGGTGCAAACAACTTCTTTGTTTAGTGTGTGTAGTTTGCTACAAATTGCGCCTGCGTGTGTAATGTCGGATAAGTTAAAGTACGAATTTAGAAAATTGACACTGAAATAGTGTCAATGCTAATGCCTATAGATCTGAAATTATATAGTGCGTCTTCCACATATCTTCCTTGAATATGTAGATATAACTTAGCCGATTAGCCACAGATAATTCTTTCTGGATAAGATCGTTAGAAATTCAATTTCCTTTCTTTTTTTCGACTTTACACACGCACGCGATAATTCTGAACTATACTACTTGCAACACGCACACTTGATCAACTGTTCGGTACTTCAGGTAAGGTATTATCAGATAAGTCGTGGTATTAGAAGTAGAACCAAGATTCTTTCGAAGAGCAGAGACTATATGGATGAACCAACTAATCTCGAATCTTAAACCTAAGTAAAGCTAATTAATATTAAACAGAAAAACTTGTTAATACAGACTTTAATCATATTACAACCGTCATCTCTTAAATTACAGTACTTCAACGTTTTTATAAGAATTCTCATGTACCAAAACAAACTATTTGAAATGTTTTAAAAATAAGACGCAGCGAGGGTTAAAGAAATAATTTTTAAGTGCCTTATCCAGAAGAGTACATTTTTGGGGTGGAAAAATTATTAGTTCAATGTATACCCATTATACTAGGGTGTTTATTTCTTGGCTCTAAAAAACTTAACTGTTGGGTTCCCAGCAACTCAGTTGTTACTGTTACCACCGTAGGCCTTTAATACCAGAATAATCTAAGTGACATTTTCAAAGAAACTAGTTCATTTTCATATATATACACATATAACAGGATAAATTTGGCACAAAATATTCATCTTTTGCATAAAAACGGACTTAAGTCGAATATGTCGTCATGTAAAGTGTAAATATTTTGTCTTCTATATTTCGTGTTATCTGTCTATAGATGAGAGAGATGGTAAAAAGGGTAGAATAAAAGGATACTTACATAGTCGAATGCTGAGATAGGAGTACAGGAACTTCACAAACACATTAAACAAAGCGGCAACGTTTCGCAAAAGCGTTTTCATATGATAGGGGAGAAAAAAGGACAGAGCGGACTGGTGCGGAACTAGGGCTAAGACGTCATGTAACTGTGACCATGACGCCGTATGAAGGCGGGAAAATGACGTGTCGGAGAAAAACCAAATGAAGAAGAAAGTGGAGGTAACTGGGAGTAGGTAAGGGGCTTCCTAAAGGAATAAGAGGATAAGGAATCTTCATCTTTCTTTGTCCTGCAAATGCATTTACACTGTTACAGCCTGACCTGAATGGTATCTTATTACAGCTGATGCCACTTCCTAATAAATTTCTGACACACACTGGCCAATATAAAGTACTTTCAGTTAGTTTCTAACGCCTATCACAATGCATTTACTTACTTTAACCTGTTTGTACAGTACAACAGAAAACCAAACTTTTTTTATTAGTAGTGATTTCTAAGGTCCAGATTATCGCATATTATTGCCCTTTTCCTCAAATAAAAGTATATATTAAAAGAAGCATCTTTTGAATTTAATTTTAAGACCTTTAGGCAACTTTCGATCAGACAGAATGGATGATGAGATGAATTGGTGGAATAAAGAAACTGGGAGGAAACGTGAGTAGCCCGGGAAAAGTCACGCATACGGTGTTAATCCACCACAAAGTCCATATAGCAGGAACGGGTCGAACCGACCACTCCTAGCATCAGAGGTGAGCGCTAAACCATTATCCTACCGCGGCCCAGTAGCATTTTGAAAGCAAATATTTATCTAAAAAATATCGTTTCCTAATAAGACCTTAAATAAGAAAATAATAAACATTTTTGTTATTTTTTAATTTCACTTAATAAACCGAAACTAAATATACTTAAGTAAATATTAAATAAAATAATTTAGGTTAAAATGCGCATTTTTAAATTTAACAAAAATCTCGATTATATTTATGAAAATATTGCTCTTAATAAAAATTGAAGGCAAAGAAATGAACTTTCATTTAAAAATAAGGAAACATCGAAATCTCGTAACATTGAGAATTGGCGATAGTCACCATTTTGAATAACTACCGTTTTATGAGGTCGATCACCAATATTCGTGCTCTTCATAGACAAGTGTTCAAGAGCTGAAAGTTCCATTTGTTCCCTGCATTTTATACCAAATCATCATAACATTACGGCGGCACTAATGCGTGTAGAAGCTATAACTCGCATTGCAGAAATTTTCAAGCAGTTGTCCATATCTCAGGTTATACTTGTCGGATTTAATTGATCTTTTTTTTTTAAATTAAATTCTAGGCTACACGCTATATTTTGTGTAAGGACATAGGTTTATCTATAACCAGTCGTTTCAAAGTAAAATAATAATAAAATATTTTAGGCTAAAATGAAACTTTTTTTTACATGTAACTGATAAACTATTAGATTTACGAAAATATTGCTGATAAACGTAAATGTAGTCAATAAAAATATCTTTAATTAAAAAAAACGAATGATCGAAATCGGATAACTCGTAGCCGAGATATGTTGATTTTAATAAATAGCGTCGGCCGCCATTTTGAATGGTCGACACCTTGGATAGCTACCTTTTTGGAATGTCTGTTACGTATTTTTGTGCTCTATACATGTCAGTGTACTAGTGCTGAAAGTTTCATCTGGTCCCCCCATTTTATACCAAAAATCATCGTTTTCTGGCACAAGGACTACTTAGGACGTTAATAACATCTCAATCAATCAAGAATTTTTATTTCAACCCAGTAATGAATAGTGAGTGTCCAAAACTGGACAAAAACTTATTTTGCCGTACCGGTGATGGAAAACCCCTGCTTTGTAAAACCGATTTAAGTGTTTTTTGCCATTTATATGCTTGAAACCGACATTACGTAATAAATAAAAGTGCAGAACAACGAAAGTATTCGTAATTGTAATTTCATTAATAAAAAACGAAAGCTCTTACCTTCACTTGCTAATGCATGAAAGAGTAGGTGCGACCAGTGTTCAATTTGTGATAAATTACGAAGGGGAATACTAACACGAGTGGTTGCTGCTACGTTGCAACATACTACCAGTTTGGGTAGATATACAAAGACTTTATCCGTGGTTGGGATGATATTCGGAATCAACAAACGGGATGAAATTCTCACGCACCAGAAAAAATCCCCGGCATTTCCCACGGCAAATCGAACACTGGGTGCGACCATGGAACTAATTTCAACATCGTCAGAAATACCAGATGAAAGCACTGACGAGTGAATAATATTCAGGGGCATCAGAACATACTATATTAAATTTTTCTACGTAGGTGAAATGATGCCCGCTCTTAAGGAGATGGAGTTGGTCGCAGCGGCCGGAAAATTGGTGTTCAGTTTAACATGGATTCTCACATTTTTTAGGCAAATAATTGTTTCATTCCGTTCTTTTGCAAAAATTACTGAATAGTGCCATCAATATGATTTATCTCATTTTGAAGGTACAATTTGAACGCTGTACGTGGTATTCTCTTCTTATAAATACGGATAATTATAATCCAAATTCCCATAAGAAAATTATCAAAATTAGAGGAAAACGTTTACAGTTTTATTACATGAAGGAAAAGACCTAAAAAGCTTCGGACTTTTTTTCGAGAAAGTAGTACTATCTTTGTATTTCTGCGCTACTATGCTATTTTTTGCTGTTTCCAAAGACATTCATTACACAATCGATGAGAAATTATATCCTTCGTAATTGAATCGAGTGAAATCAAAGATTTAGTTCTTCACGTAGTTAGCCACTTACCTGTCAGATGTCACTCCTCATCCAACTTTCCTTCACAGTGGGAGTTGGTTCTTTTGAAAACATACTTTAAACTTCTTAACAGAGGCGGGGAGGAAGGAAATCATCGTAAACAAGGGGAACTTCAAATACGAGAAATGGCAAAATGTAGAACCTCTTTGAAACTGCTGACGGTGGTAACGGAACCGAAGAGCTGCTTAGTTCATTACATAATTTGTATCAATGCTACAATTCATTATTATCCGGGGAGAGGCTTCGTCCAGTAGTGGATCGAATGTGGTTGCGATTTAATATATACACGCAAAAATTCCACATAATTTACCAGGTATTGGAGTGGCGCAATGGCGTCATATTGCAACAATAAAATATGAGCTACTAGCCGATATGCCCGCTCGCTGGTGCGGTGTGAGTAAAATACGTTGGCAACACAGTCTTACTACTACTAATGCTAAAACTAATACTACTACCACTACCAATATTACAACTACTAATCCTACTGCAACTACATTTACAACATTAAATTATTAACATCACATAATCTGTTTTAAAACATTAAATCTAAATATTTTTAATATACATCAATCCAAATTTGAATTTAAAAATCTAAACGATTTATTTATTTATGATTGTTGTTTTAACTTAAGGCTCAATCCAAGTGAGTTTTCCCGCCTTTTTTCGTTTTACGTCAATTATTCAGAATTCTGTGCAGGTAAACAAAATGTTACTTTCACAGACCAAAGTTCATGTCATACTTCAATAATGAGCTCAATAAGCTTTATGGAAATGTTAGTAATAACTTCAGGATTGTGTGCAAACACTTTTGGGGAATTATTCTGTCCCAGAAGTGTCTGCACACAATCCTGAGGTTACTAGTAGCATTTCTTTAAAACTAATTGTACCCATTATTGAAGTACGAAACTAACTTTGGTCTGTGAAAGGAAAATTTTGTTTACCTGCGCCGAATTTTGAATAATTGACATAAAAAAGGCGGGAAAACCCGCTTGGATTCAGCTTTAAAATGGAAACAGTGTATTTCCCATACAGCACAGGTACATTGAAGGAATATGCTACAAATATACTCGTGGGTATATTGGAATATTTCAAGAATATTCTACTATATGCGTAGAATATTCAACGAATATCTGAATGCCTGGAATGAGCGCATATCCTAAGGATATTCCTGGGGATATCCCAAGTATATTCTATCAGTACAAGAACCGCTGCGGAGTAAAGGGAAGAGCGACGCAAGAATTCTACTCACAAAAGAAGTGATATCCATTTTGCAAGTGTCTTTCTTTGTGTCACTATGGCGGAATGGTTTCCTTTTTAATAAAATTAATAAGATTAAAAGACTTAGGGCCATATTTATAAATAACTCCCAAGAGTAGGTGGTTCCCAGGGGCATTGAAATTATATGCTCCTGGGAGTCACCCACGTCTTGGGAGTTATTCATAAATATGGCCGTTAGTATTCGCCCTTCCCCCATAGTGACACAAAGAAAGTCACTCGCAAAATGGATATTACTTCTTTTGTGAGTAGAATTCTTGCGTCACTCTTCCCTTTACCCCAAAGGGGTTCTTGTACTGATATCACTTATTTTGTAAGGCTGAATATTTTTTTAAAAAATGTGCATAGCCTTCATACAAAAGGATCGATTTTGGACCATGGTAGGCTCCGTATCTCGAAACCGGTAACTCCCATAAAAAATAAGCATCAATTTGCCTCTACGAAGCCCGCAATTGATCCCCAACCCCCCCTGGCACCAACCAGTTTTTGCTAAAGCAAAAGATAGCCAGAATGACAGAAGCCCTTTTCTATCATTTGTGAAAATTCTGTGATTGGGATAAAAAAGCCATGGCTTTTGAACCCCTTCACCGATTTTGACGTGTGATACACCGTTTGAAAGGTATTGAAGCGCAGATTACGATTCCGGAATTTCGGCCGCCTATATGGTCTGGAGTCAGTGCTATCACCAGAAAGTGAAATCCTGATTTTTTTTCGAACCACCCTAGGGGATCCCAGAGAGGTCCTACCGACCTATTTTTTTCTTCTGTGTCTTAGTATGGCAAAGCGCTTGCAAATGCAAGTTCAAGCATCAAAATCGGACTTATAGTTCGCTAGATCCGAAATTAGCAGTGTATGCTCCTGCGTAGCCTAGTCGGTAGCGCGCTCGACTTCAGTGCGAGCGGTCCTGGGTTCGATTCTCGGTGGGGGCTAAAAAATGTCTGTGTTGACCCAGCATCGTGAGGACAATTGGGGAGCTGCTGTGAATAAAAGACAGCGGCGATCACAGTGAGAGCTTCATCTCTCCTCTCCCAACCCGTCTGGTCAGCGTGGGAGCAGCAGACCAACTCCTCCCTTCGGGGAGAGGCCTCATCCAGTAGTGTATTGAATATGGCTGTGATTTATTATTATTATGTAAGTGCCGCTAACTGACTCCTTCCTTAGCATCACTCTAGTGACGAATATGTTGACAAAAATTATTCTTTGAGGATATTCTCATAATATTGTAAGAATATTCCTGGAGCGGATAAATCTAGATCTGAAATGTGATATCAGAAATTTAAGATTTTGAGCAGACCGTACGTATATTGTGGCATATTCCCCCCTCTCTGCAAAAATCATCCCTGGCTCTGTTTATAGATATACCTTTGACCTGAAATTTTGCACGATCCCAAAATACCGTATAATACACAATGGCGGTTTCTGGCCCAGTTGCTTGGTTGTGCAACCGCGCCTAGTTTTAGATTCAAAAACTTTTAAAGTAGTATTTGAGAGAAATGGAACCTTTGCTTCTCAGCACAAAACAATCTTGTTATATCTTTGAAAATTTACTAAACCAAAACGGAAAGAAAAATCTGTTTTCGTGAGCGGTTGCTTGAGCGCAGCAATCGCATCCAATAACATTGGACATGTGGCAGGGAGCTCCTATGCTTTAACATGGAAACGAGCATTTATTATACCTATACACTCTCCTATCTCCTTGTCTTGTCGTCAAGCGGCTGCAGGGGCTATACCAACCGTAAGCTTATTTTCCATGGAGAAGTAATTAGGAAATTCTCCGCTTGACTGTGGTGACCTCAACCGAACTTAAAGATTGTACCGAGGAGGAGCGTCATTGAAGGAGACGGGTAGGTTCTTCAAGGTTAGTGAACTGTGGACGCGCGCTAAAAATATGTCAATACAGAGTGCACGACAATGGGTTGTTGGTAATGATCAGGGAAGAAAAACTGTCATAATGAGGTTTTGCGTGTGTGTTGTGTTGGTGAAAGCAAGCTAAAAATATGTCAGTGTATAGTGCAATGTACACAATAGGTCGTTCGTAGTGATTAGGAAAAAACTGTCCTAATTCATAATTGTTATTTTGTGTGTGTCTTGTGTTAGTGAAAGTAAACATGAATTCAGTTGACAGTCTTCTGGAAATCCCTTTCTCCAGAAGGACAATGCAAGAAAGGATTGAAATAAAACGATTAGGGCGCCCTATGCCTGTTTTAGGAATCAATCAAATAATTAAATCAGGTAAGAGAAAATTCCAACGCTCTTTTAAAATGGATTTGTATAATAATACAGACCGGCTTTGTGGCTGTGATAAAAAGCATGCTTTCTTTTGTTGCCCTTGTTTACTTTTTTGAGGGGAACGGGCTTGGTCTGAAATAGGGATAAAAGATATTAATCATTTGAGTGACCGTATTAAAAGACGCCGTAGCAAAATATTTTTGTCCTTGCTTTTCTGATGTTCTCGCTCATGTCTTAGAATGATCTATTTATCCATCGTTTAACAACGTAGGTGTAAAAGTTCTATATAGAATTGAGCAGTCATTGTTTGTTACTGAGTTAAATAGCAAACAATATTTAAATAGTACATGTGTAAAGAAAACAGAAATAAAAATAGAAGAAGACCCCTTCCCCCTCATCATTCCCTGAATAGTTGCAACCGCTGCTTCTAGAGACCGTCAGCTGCTACTGATAATATATATCTCACTCATTCTTTCCCCTATCTGCGAATTGTATAAATCGAACACTGGATATGTGGATTATTTCATTGTTATAAACAATGAAATCCAGACACGTATCTAGAAGTTAGTTTTGGAAGTGGTCCACAGACTTCCGGGGACTGGTCCAAAGTGTGTGTGAATATAACATTTATATTAAATATATACAAGTAATAGATATATAATTACGCCTAAAGTTATACTAATGCCTTGTTTACATTACTAGCATTTTACGGTGGTAAAAATTATGGGTAAAACTAACTTGCGTTCACACTACCGAACTTAACTTGGTTGTCGCGCTTGTTCTACCATTGTGTGTAAAGAAACAGGTTGAGGTTTCCGTGGTTGAGTTAAGAATCTGCTTGTTACACAGGAGAGGATTAAATTATAAAAAATGAACACAAATGAATTGATTGTAGCGTCAAATTTTATAGATTAGTTCTGCCATCATTCTTTTATATTTTAAAAGTAGTACGCACCACTATTATACTATATATTTCGATAAACAAAGAAATAAAGTCCCGAAGTGATTCGTGCCTAATAACTAACTTGCGTTTAGACAGTCGTTTCTGACTAACGTTTACAAGATAACCGTCGTAAGTTGACTTTAGTTAAATTTGAAACCAGCGTTAACGGTAACTACCGTTTACATTACTAAAATGAACTCGGGTTAACGTTAACTATGGTAAGATGTTAGTAATGTAAACAAGGCATAATTCTGTATAAAACTCTATTTCCAGAATGATAATCCACCCATTCACAGAGCCTGGTCAGTGCAAGGGTCCACGGGCTTCCGGGGGAATCCAAGGTGTGTCTGGGTGAATGTATTTAAAATACCAGTATATATAATTACGCCTACAATTATGCTAATTTTTCCTAAATCTATGAGTTTTGGTGGGGGAGGGTCCGAACCTCCTTAAATACGTTACTGTACGCGGGCATACGACGTATACCCTCCTCATTGTTTTAGGCATCACCGTGTACCCATCTTAACTTCATAAAATACGCAGGTATATGGTATAGTAAGCGAATGGTTTCGTTACAACGAGTAAAGCGTATACTTACTTAAACAATTAGCATTACATCCCTGAATATTCGTCTGGGGACTGTTCAGGTTTTATATAAATGCATTCGGCGGAGAACAGAAGCTATGCTAAGTGGAAACTGTGCCCCAACACATGATTAATAATGGCAGAGTATGAATTTCAGAGGTGTTTGTATATTTTGTCGAATACTTGTGTATAAAGAAAAAAAAGTAAATAGATACCTAAAAGGATGAACACAATGAAACGCCATTTTCTATTAACTAATTTAAACTACTTCATCGAAATTATGTTACAAAGTTCCATCAAACAATCCTTTTATTGTCCAAACAATCAGTCAAGACGGGGAAAATTGGTGCGTAAATGAATTATATGGCAAATTCTTTAAGATAACTGAAATATAGTCACTTACCCAATAAAGTAGCTAAGGTTTTACCCCATGGCTACGGTTTTATCTTGATGTGCACCCACTAAATATACGAACATTTATTTAATGTATGAAATAAATAAACACCTGTTACTTCCTTGTACCTTCCTCAAGAAGGCGACGCTTCTTTTAATTCTATCGTTAATGAAGTGATCTATTTCACCAAATAAAAAGCCAACCGAAGGAGGGCATATGTCCCCTCTTGTCCATATGAGCTGGCGCCCATAGTTGAAGGTACCATCGCGGCACTTTTCTGTTATGACAGGAAAAACCAGTCAGGTCAGGATGGTCGGCCACTGGTATCGAATCCAGGACCAATCAAATGTGAAGTCGAGAGAGAGAAAGAGTAAACCTGGTGGTAATATTTTAAAAAGAAAATAAGGAGACAGATTCTGCTAACAAAAGAATCATATTATTAATACATTTCAGATCTTTGCTTGGGTTTTCTGCTTTTCATTTACAAGTGCTTTTCGAATTTTCTTGTTGGTGACCTCTATGCGGTCACCGCCCCTTGCATCTATAGCTGCCTGCTCATTCGTTTCAAAAATCATTTTTTGTCTCGTGAACATTTGCTTCCTAATTCCGACACTAGAGGCAGCATAATACATCCGTTTTAGTCAGTAACTATTGAGTATTGATATAGGGAAAGCTGAATATTTCGAAGAGTTTTAGGAAAAGAATGTTGCGTACCATTCTTTTCCTAACACAATTGTTGCGTACCATTCTGTAAGGCAAAAGAAGTCAAGTCCGAATACAGTATAAAATTCACGAAAATTCCGGCAGACAATGAACAATGTAAAAAGTGGTTACGCGTTATATCCAGAGAAGGTGAGAAGAAAGGAAGCAAGTGGATTCCGCCCGATCATTCTTCTATTACACGAATATAGGGGAATAACATATAAGCAAAGTATTTCGGTTCCCAAAGAAAGTTAAACCGCTGTCCAGGAAAGTTTTTAAATTGTAAACCGACAATTGCAGTGTAAACATTATATTCATTTGTTTTATTTGGAGGTAGGCAGTTGTACATGCCGAGGATTGTTTTCTCCTGCACAGTGCCTATAGTAACATTACGATTAAAAATGAGGTCATAGAAAAAGTAAACATATTTAAATACTTAAATTTGTTAGGAGCATATGTAACAAGAAGAAACGGGGTCAACGAAGTAATAAGAGAGACAGGAGGAACATCTAAAGGAATGGAAAGCCTCAGTAATAGTTTCGCTTTATAGAAAGGCGACAATTCTGACTGTAATACCGTGGAATCTCTTTACTCGCAACATGTTACTACAAAGTTCTGAGTAATATGGTGCTAACACGCCTAAGCGTATACGTAGATGAAATAATGTGGATTTGAAAGAAATAGTTCTACATCGGACCAAATTTTTGCCTTGAGACGAAATGGGAATACAATGGGACGTTTCACCGCATGTTCATTGATTTTTAGAAAGCATATAATTCCATCAAAAGGGGAAAACTGTAATATCCTAGTATGATGTGGAATTCGAAAGCAAACTGTTCAGCTACTGAAGATGTGTCTCAGCGACTCCATAAGTCGAATACGTATAGGTAATGAATAATATGTCCTATACTTTCAAGATTGACAGCGGATTGAAACAAGGTGATGCTTGGTCACCACTACTGTTTCTTTCCATTAGAAAATGCTATTTTAAAAATAATTCTGCCGGTAATATTTTATTGTTGCGAAATATGACTCTAGGAGATGAATATAAATTGCGTGTGTTTGAAAATAAGGTGTTGACAGAGGTATACGAGATGACTGGAGAATTGAGGCGACTGTATAGTAAAGACCAGAGTGTACGACTCACCCAGTGTTGTAAGAATAATGAAATTACGACGGCTAAGATGGGAAGGCAATGTAGCTCGGATGGGGGAAAACGGAAGAAATGAGGCCATTGGGAAGACCGAAACTTCGTTGGGATTACAATATTAGTAGAGATCTTCCTTCGAGAGGTAAGTGTTCATGATATTGTGAATCATTTTTTTTTTTTTTTTTGTTTCTATCACAAAGTTGGACTGAGGTAATACCATTTGCTGAGGAAAAAAACACTGATGTATTTTATCTTAATATCGCCTAAAGACTTATTTTTCATTGAAAGGGTGTGAAAGTTTGCATTCGTTCAACGAACGTTGAAACCAATATCATTACATACTTTTCTTTAATTCACAATGGCAAATACCAAAAGATAAATACATATTTTCAAAATATGAGTGATTATG